>JAXBDA010009496.1:0-12418 GCA_036023075.1 Gaultheria prostrata
GGTTTATTGGTTTAATTTTGGCTTTATTCAAAAAATAATTAATTTTCACTATAATTTCATACTTGTTAGATTCGTCTCGTCGAGAGAAACCAATAAACCACAAAAAATTGATGCAAAACTAATAAATGTAAATTTTTTTTGAATAAAGACAAAATGAATAAACCAAAAAACCAGTTTTTGGTTTATTTGCCAAAGGAGGCCGATCCATTCTCCATTTGAGTGTTTTTGAGATGGGTAGGAGATGCCCTTAGAAAAGAAAGTCGGGTGGCTGAGTACTCGCTGTCTAGGCTCTACCGTGCTAGAAAGCCCTTATCGACCGGCCCGGCCCGGCTAGCCCAACAAATCGCATGATTAAGCGCTGAGTACTCGGCTCGGCTTAGAAGCTAAAAAGTGTCTGGGAACGCCTAGCAAGTTTTAAAACTTTTTGTACAAACTACAAATAGCTCCGCTTTTTTTATTTATACTCCATCCGTCCCAATTTCTTAGGCCTGTTTTTTTTCTGGAAAGCTTAAAAAATTCTTGATATTTTTTTAATTTATAATACTTTTTATATTCAATAAAGATCTTGTTTGATAGATCTCAATTAATTTTGTAAAACAAATATTTCAAAATCATAAAAAACATTATAAATTATGAGATATAGATAATTTTTTTAGACGTCCAAAAAGATAAACAGGTCTAACAAATTGGGACGGATGGAGTATTTTTTTGGGGACGGTTCAACCAAAATTTCGTGGCTGGTGGTCGGCCCATGTACGGTTTTAAAAAGGGAAAGGGAAAATTACACTAACACCCTTTTGTACTTCTGAAATTGCACCATCTACCCCAATATTCTCCACAATATCACTGCATCACTGTCAGGCTGTCAGCCAACCCAATTCACGAGAAAATTGAGATTACCATCATTCCCATCCCTGGTAGCGGAGTTAGGATTTTAGGTTAGTGATCTCAAAATTAGATTTATATGTAAGTTATTTTTTCTATTTGCTCATGCAAAGAAAAATAACTAAATTAAGTGGTTAAATAACACATGTATTCTTGTTTTATAATTGGTTCCAATGACTTATTATATTTTGAAAATAATGGACAATAGCCTCATTTGTAATACTATTAACTCTCAAAAAGAAGGGAAAAAAACTTGAGATTTTTACGCATTTTAAGTAAATTGGGGTAATTTATGTAATTTTTAAGTGGTCAAAATGATAAAATTTAGCTCCAAAGTATCAAAAATTCTTATGAGAAATTAAAATAAAAGGGGTCAATTGACCCCTCTTGTCCCTTGATGGCACGGTCCATGCCCAGCCCCCAAGGGTATAAGCCCTGTTTTAAAATTGTTGGTTGTATGAATGAAAAGCCCATTTTCCATTCATTTAACTCCTTATAAATCTCGCATGGTTAGACATAGAATTAGTGCGTCATCTGGCATGAGATTTTACAATTTTCATTAAAAATGGCATTCATGTATTTTGTGAAGTCATTATAGGAGAGGTTCTAATTTTTTTAATTTATAATCTGCACAAAATTAGGAATTTTTAGAGTTGAGTTTCAGCTTTCGATGTTCATAACATGGTGTTCAAAGCCCATAGAGTCATATGAAGAGTTTTACTTTGGTAAAAGTGAGCCTTGGGATTAGTTAAGATTTGAGTAAGTTATCCCGGACACTTGATTTATCAAATACTAGTAAAAAAAATTGTAAAATTGTTAACCTTTGCTTTCGTGAGAATTTAGTTAGCACTTGAGCAAATTAACCTATAAAACTCTTTTTTTTTCTCTCTTCAACAATAAAATTTTCTTGGGGATAAGAAAAATAATACTCCATTCTAGTATAAGGTATTTCAAATAGCTAGTCTTGAGTGAGCATTTTAAAACTAATATAGTAACAGATAATATACATATAATGCTGAACAAGTTTGGATATAAATACACTTTTCACTGATATTAATATATTTTCACGAAGTTCGGATATTATGTGTTTATGTGTGTGTGCATGCTAGCTCCCATGCTTTTGCTGCAGCACCATCATACCCCAATACGTGATCGCACTATCGGTTTACTCCGTGTTATTCGCCTTGTTTGACCATACCAATTCAACAAGACTGGGTTTTCGACCTTAAAGTATAGATGGACAAAACACCAATGTCGTTCGTCGACTTAAAATCGGGCAAATTCATTCGGATTTGTAAAATTGAGCAAATTCAATACGTTTGGCACCTGAAAAATTGTACAATTCCAATTTATTTGGTACCCCAAAATGTGAAATTTATCTCGTGATTTGGGAAATGGTTTCTTCTTGGCTTCATACTCTTGATTACAATTTACAGCAAGATTATTGAAGAAATGAAGAATCGTAAGATCTTGATTTCGTCGGGGCGGAAAATGATTTAATCCACATTATGTTTTTTGTACTATGAGTTTTTAAGCAATTGTTTCCATGATTAAGTGTAGACTTCTTTAGTTGGGCGAAAAGAATTAAAAGGTTTTTGCTAAAGAGTAAATACCTAAAATAAACTTCAAAAAAGAAGGTGTGGTAATGACTACTGAGCGGAGGAGTTGTTTCACTGGAACTGAAGACAAGGGTGGATAAATGGGTGTGGTGGTTGCTACAAATTCACCGGAGTGTATTATGGTGGAGGGGAGAACAAAAGGTAGATTGGGTTAAGTGATACCCCCAAAATAAGAGAAAGTTTTGCTTTGTTCTTTGTGTGAATTCGTGAGGTGTGCTGAGAAATTTTTTATGCATTCCAAAAAAATCACATTTTTGTCGTGAAGTTACACAAATACCCTTGTGTTTGTGATTAACCTGGACGGAGTTAGTCATAAGGACAATTTAGAAACGGATTTCATACGTTGGAACTCAATAGACTCAATTTTTTTACTGGGAACCAAAGTGCCACTTTGCTAATACTTTGGGGACCAATGGTAAAATTATGCCAAGGGCTAGGTCAACAATTTTTTTTGTTACAATATCTAGCCAACTCTATTGAGATACTACCCCACTAGTCAAGAATTTTTTCATTAATTTAATTAACCTGTAAACTTTTTTTTTCTCTCTCTCTCTTCAACATTACTACAATTTTATATTCGGGATGAGAAATACTCCATTCTAATAGAAGATATTTAAAATAGCTAGTCCGTAATAACTAGTTGAAATAAAAAAGGTTAAATTTCAAGGAGACCCCCTCATCTATCTTCATTTTTCATGGACACCCCTAACCTTTAAAAACGTCCAAACTCACCCCCTCATCTATTCGAAATGTAAAAAAATCCTAACTCTGTTAACAAAATGCGTACATTGACAAAATTGTCCCTCCAGTTCTTCCTTCTCTCTCAAAACACCCCTTTCGTTCACTCTCCATAGCTGGGGTTCGAAGGTTGTTCAAAGTTAATGAGAATCGAGAAAAAGCACAAAAGTTTTCTGATCAAAATCAGATACTAAAGGGAAAATCAGATATCAAAATCAAAATCAGATCCAACAGTAATTCATTAAAGCCACAATCACAGTCGAGTTCGCCGGAGACCATCATAGTCGTGAACCCAAGCGCACCTGATTTAATACCTCTGAACCCCAAAGGGACATCAACCGAACGGAAAATTTATTCTTAATTTTAGTTTCTCAATTAAGTGCTTCATACCAAATGCTTCCCCATTACTCTCACCTCCTGTACTCGACCACTCCTAGATTCATCAAACGAGATATCTACCCAGTTAGGCCGCACCAACGGGCAACGGCGTAGAGCTCTGCCCCGGAGTTAACTCGCCATCCTACTCACTGGGACTGCCGAATCACAAACTCGGACTGACTCATCCGATTTCCTTTCAACTCGCCCCCTCCAACCTTTAGGATGTCGAAATCAAAAGCGAAGGCGGCGTCATGCGTCGAGCTCAAGTCTTCGTCGCCGTCGCTAGGGGTGGGCGTCGGGCCGTGTTCGTGTCGTGTCGAATCGAGTTCGTGTCAAATCGGGTTCATGTCGAAATGACCTACTTTACTAATTGTGTCGAATAACTGAACCCTAGCCTAACCTGCTAATATTCGTGTCGTGTTCGGGTTGACACGATTAACTTGTAAAAAGACCTATTTAGATAACTTTGACCCGGACACGACACGAGTTGACACAATTTTTTCGTGTCATGCGGGTTAATTCTCGGGTTATGCGGGTTAATTCGTGTCATTCTCGGGTTATCGTGTCGACACGAATAGATGACACATGTTAATTCGTGTCATATACGTGTTTCGTGTTAGAAATACTCAACACTAACCCACTAACTTCATGTCGTGTTCGGGTCGTGTTATCGTGTCGTGTCATAAATTCCCACCCATCGTCGCTACTGGCTTGATGCCTTAACAACAACCCGTAAAGGCTCGATCTTTTTTTTTTTAAATTGGAAATTTGAGAGAAGTGTAGTTGATGGGTTATTCTTGTTCAAGGGCATTTGGGTATGAAAAATGGAAAAATAACGGAGCTACAAACGGTTGTGTAATGGCAGGGGTCAGGATGGATAACGGTGAAAGGTGAGGGGGTGAGTTTGGACGCTTTTAAAGGTTAGGGGTGTCCATGGAAAATGGGGATAGATGAAGGGGTCTCTATGGAATTTAACCAATAAAAAATAAAAAAGAGTTGAATTTTGAGTAACTACTGTACCTATCATCATATTACTCGTCCGTATAGGAGAGAAAATGGCCGGTGTATATATATATATAGACACACCGGGGCATGGGCATTTTCTAGTAAGGGCTCTCTTATATAGCTACGGTGCGAAATTTTTTGTTCGAGATCAAATTTCAATGATCCAAACCGTTAGATGTGTTTAAAACATGTTTTTAAGGTTCAACGCGAGGATTTGTCAAAAAAATAATACCCGGAAGGGCTTGATCCGAGCATTTTTCAATAAAAACGTACATTTACATTTTTATCGAAAAATGCTCGGATTAAGCCCTTCTGGGTATTTATTTTTGACAAATCATTGCAACGGACTTTAAAAACATGTTTTAAACACATCTAACGGTTCGGATCATCGAAATTTGATCTCGAACAAAATCTCACACCGTAGTATATAAGGGATCCCTTATTGGATATTTGTTTTGTATATATATATATATATATATTCTAATAGAAGATATTTAAAATAGCTACTCTGTAATAACTAGCTGAAATTTTTTTTTGAATTTTTGAGTAACTACTGTACCTATCATCATATTACTCGTAGAAAATGGTCGGTATATATATATATATATAGTATTTGGCTAACAGGATTTCATTATTAATCATAAAAAAGAAATCATCACATAACACATCCATCCTTAAGCAGAGGCGTAGATGGCCAAACCGACAGATAGACTATCCATGTGAAAACATCTAAACCTCCACAACCTTTACAAGACAAACAATGGGAAGCTACACCATAGATAGCCTATCCTCCACAACGCCTAACAAAACCGAACTCCACACTTATAGAAGGGAAAAATTCAAAATGCCCCCCTAACTTTACACCAAATGTCTCATCGCCCCTCAAACTTAAAAAAAAATCAATTTTACTCCCAAACTTCCTCTCCGTTAATCAAAATTTCTCCTTCCGTCATCCCACTAACGGCATTTGCTGAAGTGGAGCTTTACGTGGTTAAACCCAATTACTCTACAAAAATGATGGCCTAAAACGACGTCGTTTTGGGCCTTCCTATAAATAAATAAAAAAGGCCATTCATCTTCCTTTCTACGTCCCAGTTAGTCAGCAAAAAAAATGGCATTTTGAGCATGCCTTAGGGGAAAAAAGAAATCCAACCTGGTTCATCCTCGACATCTCTAACTTTAGCTAAAACCTCTTCCAAAAGGACATTTTCACCTCTATCGGTTGGCTCCCTCATGCCAAATCAATGTCCGCTTTCGACAAACTCTTCACCATCTCCAAATCACAATTCCTCGACACCCTCTGCGGCACCGTCCCCGCCTACTGGGTCACCGTCGTCCTCACCGACATCTTTGGACGAGTCGCAATCCAACTCATCAGATTCTTCTTCATGACTGTACCACCACTGGACTCTTTTCGTGAATTTTGGACCCAGTGCGACTACGTTTGTGGTGCCAACTGAGATACTCCCGGCGCGACTGATGGCGACTTGCCACAACATATCAGCCATTGCCGCCGTTAAACCAGAAACCACCACCACCGTCTGGACCCCGGCCCCTCTCACTTTCGTTACACCCACCATCGAATCCCTCTTCCATGTCACCATCGAGGTCTTCGACCATCCCGACTCGCCGGCAGAGGAGTGTTCGACGATTTTTATCTTTGCGACTGGATCTACAATTGCGGTGCTCGTGGTTGCGGCTCGTCCGTCGCCTACGGACTACCCAATCCTCTTTCCTCTCTTCTTTGTGTCGATCGAATTAAGGAAAAATAAGGTTTTTTTTTTTTATAAAGAAGGCCCAAAATGACGTCGTTTTGGGCCATCATTATTGTAGAGTAATTGGGTTTAACCCCGTTAAGCTCCACATTAGCAAATGGCATTAGTGGGATGATGGAATGAGACGGAAGGAGTAATTTTGATTAACGGAGAGGAAGTTTGGCAGTAAAATTGATTTTTTTGAAAGTTTGGGGGGCGATGAGACATTTGGTGTAAAATTTGGGGGGGCATTTTGAATTTTTCCCCTTATAGAAATTACTTTTTGGGGGGCGAGAGAAGGTGTCGGTTTAAGCGAGCGCAAATTTGTTCACCCTCACCCTAATTGGTTGAAATGGCATAGGGTCCACGAAATCAATACACTCTTTGGTAAGCAATCATTTTGTGGTGGGATCCACACCATTTGTGGTGGACCACATGCCATTTCAACTAATCAGGGTGAATGTTTTGTTCACCCTCCTTAGGTTAGGTGAGGGTGAACAAATTTGCCCTCGGTTTAAGCTCCTCTTCCATTTTCTTTTTCACTCGCGAGATTATCTGGTGGGAAAATTCTATAGGGACCAATCATGGTGCACCGACCGACGTCAGGGACCCACTTTTGGGTCCTACACGGCAAATCCGAACCGTTAGATCATCTTAAAATCATTTTTCGAGGGGCCCCATGCGAGAATTGAGGCAATCGGACGGCCCTAAGTGCTTGATCCAAAATCACCCCATTTCATCCAATTTTTTTTTGCATGAAATGGGGTGATTTTGGATCAAGCACTTAGAGCAGTTCAATTGCCTCGATTCTCGTGTTGGGCCCCTCGTAAAATGATTTTAAGATGATCTAACGGTTCGGATTTGCCGTGTAGGTCCTGCCGCCGATCAATGCACCATCGGTGCACCTTAGTCTGTACGAATAGCAAGACTCTATCGGGTGGTTCAGGATATCACTTTAAAGACCCTTCCTGTACTTTTGTGTAAACTCCGTACACTCTGTGACGAGAGAGATTGATCGACACAAATACGATGAGAGGATTGTTGGGCAACGGCCAGGAAACACTGAATAATTTTTCTTGTTTACTCTAGGGCTTAATAGTACTACTAGCATGGAAAAAGCCTGGTCACAAAGAACCATTAATTTAGCAGATGGCTGGCAGGCTGGCAGTTGGGTTTCATTAATTTGCAACCATTATTGCTTTTTTGGTTTAACAAGTTAGACTTTTACATGCTGTGCGGCCACTTCAAGCGCCACGCTGCATCGTTTCGATGATCGGAGACATACATCGCGTAGAACTCGTCGAATACTACAAGTGCACCAAAAATCAATTTGATTGGATATCGTTAAGTGTCTTTTCGCAACACAAATAACTTTTAAAAAATGGGTTCAATGATTTTCATCCAGTGTTTCAAGTTATCTGTGTTCCATTTTTTTAAGCTATATGTGTTCCGATGAGGCACTTAACGATATCCGATCGAATTGAGTTTTAGTACACTATTAGTACTCGACGAGCTTTACGTGATGGACGTCTCCGATCGCCGAAATGATTCCAGCGCGGCTCCGAAAGTGGCCGTACAGCCGGGGGCTGCGCATCCACCCCGGGATCCATCAAAGTCTTACTTCTTTAAGAGCAGCTCTAACCAATCTTCAAAACTTTGAAATGGTTTACGGATGTGAGATATTGAATGGAAATTTTGTTATTTATTTTGTTATTTATCTCCTGTTCTCGTCAACGTTTTGTACTTTCAGAAAATGCATTATGTCAGCTCCCAAACACCCATAATCTAACCAACTGAGGCTATCTAAGTTGATCAGAGCTCTTGTATTTCACTGGAAGATTAAGAGTTCGAATCTCTCCAACTGTGTCTAGGGGCTTTCCTTTTCCTTATTTCTACCCTGTAACGGGCTCATTTCTTGTATTGGTTAAGTTGTTGGGTTAGTTGTCTCGTGAACTATCACAATCACAATTGGTACAGTGTCTCGGATTTGTACTTTATACTTCATATATGATGTAATTGATCTCTTTTATCGATTGACCAAAAAAAAATCCGACCTTAAAAAAGATCGTCCAATTCCTCTCTCTTTTTTTTTCCTTCAATTTTCAACTGTTCCACGAGCAATTAATTCCCGGCCATCGGCCATCTTAATAAGTGTCACAGCCAGCACCACCGCTTTAAACTCCCTCCTCTCGCACTTCTTCATGAAGAAATTAATGTTTTGTTTGGAACTTATGAAAAATGAGAGAAGATCAAGGAAAATGGAAGAAAATAAGAGAGAAAATTTTACTATTCTTATAACTCTATTTAGCAATTTTCTTTTCTCTTTTCTCTCCAACCAAACAAGGGAAGAGAATTTTTTTTAACTTTCTCTCCCTTTCCCTTCCTTTCCCCATTTTCCAAACAGAGCTAAATTGGCATATTAAGAAGGATATTACTCGTAAGCAAATTTTTGCACTCTATTTTTTTTCATAAATATATTCCAAACCATTTTGTCTAGTGTGTTTCGGAAAGTTTGTCGTGTACAATTTTAACAACTAAAAGAGACACATTGTAAAATGCATTTATAAAAAAATTAGAGTGCAATAATCATATCTATGATTTTTTTTTAATAACGAACGTTGTCACGAAAATCAAACTAATCTTTTCAATCCCTCCGTTGATTGTCGAGATCAACAGCTCAAATGCTGCCGGATAAGGGCACCCTACAGAACCCCGGATCCGAATGAAATGAGCATTCTCCTAGCTACACGGCTATACCTCTGATCTCCAGGTGAGGGTATCCATCATTGTCAAGAAGTAGGAGTAGTAAAGTTTATGTGTAATTTGTCACTATAAAACAGGCCAACGCTGCAACATCTAGTAGAGAAATTTGTGTTTTATTTCTTTTCATTGGACAATTACTGAAGTTTCAATGTATTACTTTTGTCTATATGGAAGAAATTAGAAAAAATTAAATGACAATATAGAATAACCACAAATTTTGGCAAGATTAAAATCAAAATTGAACCAAGGGCTTGTAGCCTAACGGTTATCTCTTGGTTCTTCCACAAACGAGATCAGGGTTTGAGTATCGGCAGAGGCGTTTGGGATTTAATGCTATGGATAGTTTCTAGACCCCCTATGGACTAACTCAGTCCTGATTTGGAAAAAACAAAAAAAAAATGTTTTTTGGTTTTTTGGGGGCCAATAAACCTGGGTCCTTGGCAAAAAAACCGGTGTTGATGTTTTTTGTGACACGTGTTTCATCCGACGGTCAAGATGGAGCCAGGAGGCAGACCAAAATGATGTGTGCCGTTGATTGAGTATAAGAGTGGAATAAACCATTACCTTAATCCAAAGGAGTTTATGGTTTATTGGTACATAAACCAAAAAACAGGGTTATTTTTTGTTTGCCAAATCAGGCCTCACTAACTCCCTCGCTCACCCTCACTGATGTATATCGAATGGCCACAACAATAACGGAACTCATCTAGTCCCCAATCATTAGGGGTATGGGCGGTGGATGGTTGCGAACAGACCTAACCTTTGACAATATGCACAAAGTGGTTGCGCTCAGAATACCACTGAAACAGTGGCCCCCCTAAACCTCCAAGAACTGAGGAGCTACACGGATGTTTTGTTGCAGAACCATGCCCCCAAATCAAAGCCAAAAGGCATCAAGGAGGGCAGACTTAGAGACCCAAATCAATATCCGTACTCATTACCATGCTTCCTTCATTCATGGTCCAGAGTATCTCAGTAATGAGTACATAATGTATATCGAATGGCCAAAAAAAAAAAAACATACCAATCCAAGGGAGTAATAGGGAAAAAAATTCTTATAATTTCAATTATTTGATTTTTTTTTTTGGTACTCCCTTGGATTGGTACATTTTTTTTTCTTATTGTCCCTTGCATTAAACATGTACAACACTAGTATACTTATATACACTTTCACATACGAGGTACCCTTGCCCCCTTGCCCTCTATATTATAATATGACACCCTTCCTCTTTGGAAAATTCTCCCATTCATCTAAATAACCCACTCTCTCTCTCTCTCTCTCAACATTCAATAGCATTCAACACACTCACAACTCTTTAACTCTCTCTAGATTTTTCCGCTCATTTCATCTTCTCTGGTCACTTACTTGACTATCGGAGTGTCTTGGAATAATATCTCTCTCTCCACCATGGTGCCCCTCATACAAGACATCAAGCTATCATCGGTGGTGCCAACTATAGCAACCGGAGACGACAAAATCCATCAACTCACAAACACTGACTTAGCCATGAAACTTCACTACATTAAAGGCCTCTACTTTTTCGACCATAGTTCAGTCCAAGGCATCACAGACATCTCCACCTTGAAAAACCCCATGTTTCATTTGCTCGACCACTACACCGCCGCCTCCGGCAGACTCCGCCGCTCCGAAGATGGCCGGCCGTTCATCAAGTGCAACGATAGCGGTGTGCGCATTGTTGAAGCCACTTGTACCGAAAATACCCTTGATGAATGGATGAAGGCTATCAAGGATCAGTATGACATTAATGATCAGCTTTTTTACCCCCATGCCCTTGGTCCTGATCTGGGTTTTTCTCCCCTTGTCTTCGTACAGGTATGTAATTATTTTCTCCAAAGTGTCGTTCCGTTTTCATTTTTTTATCCTTGTGATTGAATGAAATTTTCTTTGCCGTTCAAGAAAAACAGGTATGTACTATTGTTTCTAAACGAATTTATTTATTTTTTGTGTAGCTTTACTATACATATACAGTATACTGCTTAATTAAGCCATTAAAAAAAAACATATTCTGCTTAATTATATCTAAAAAAATAAGAATAGATTTCATGAGGTATTTTAAAATTACTGTTTTGCATTTTATTTGGAAATTACTTCCTTTCTTGTATTCATTTTTAAATTATTTTCCCTCCGATTCCATACTTTCTGTTCAGTTACTTCAGTACCTATGATTGTGAGTTTAATCAAATACAAAATAGTTTGTTTGCATGCATGCATGGATAATTGATTTTTGAATTTTTTTCGCAAACTAATTGTGATATTCTTCATAAAACTTGGAATTTTCGTTAACTAACTGAAGTGCCAATCCGTCGGCATCAATACCAAAGTACTAATTATGAGAAATAGACGTGTAACTTGGTAATATTGTTGAAAATAACATTATAGGTTGCCTTATTCTGTGAATTCACGGCCCCTCCTGAAAGAGGCTGTTTAGGGAAGTCCCACTTTGGGGTACACTTCATCGCAATAATTTGAACCGATCATCTTGTAAGACCCGCAGAGTAGTGTGTCAATGCAAAAAATTAGTTTGACTTGATATTGATATGTATGTCGAAAATTGAATTTTGGTGCAAAAAAAAACTACGGCCTGGATAATTTCAGAAGTTCAATTCCTGGAATGATTCAAACCGTTGTTTTTTTTTTCACCAAAATTCAATTTTGACATATCTATCGATGTCAAGTCAAACTGATTTTTTGCATATGCACACTACTCTGCGAGTCTTACAAGATAATCGGTTTAGATTATTGGGATAAGGTGTCAGTAGAGCCCCTTTTGGATTTATGGAAAAAGCCCCTTTCAGGAGGGGCCATTAATTAGTTTTTCTACTATTTGATTTATAAATTCTTCCCTAAAGTTGAAATCTTGATCATCGGGGTTTCTACCTCAATTAATTAATCGCATACTAGTACTCAAATATTTGGAGGGTTTAGGTTCGAACTGATGAAATAACATCAATATTCCTTGGAACGATCAAACTAATTAACTAGTATACTAAAATTATATCATACCTTGTAACGATCTAACTTAACTAGTACTCGCTCCGTCCCAATTTGCTTGCCCCTTTTGGGCAAGTGGGTTTTTAAGGGGTGTGAAAATTTTGTATTGTCTTTTATGTTTTGCCCCTAAATCTAATCAAAATTACTGTGGCCAATTTGTGAGGCTAATTTTTTATATGAAACTCAAAACATATGCAATATGGATCTTGTTTGATAGATATCAATTAGTTTTATTATACAAAGTTTTCAAAATCATAAAAACC
>JAXBDA010009497.1:0-12414 GCA_036023075.1 Gaultheria prostrata
ATCCTCAAATTCCTGCAATTTAAGCACAAACACAAAACCCCACCACGTGCACGAATTAAATGGAAAATAAGGATTAACCCCACGTCTAACGTGCTCATTCTTTCCTACTTAGGCGCTTAAATTCATGAATTTCACGCGCCTATCACAGACCATACAGCCACCCCAAAAGAACAACAAGAAAATGATACACCCTTGAAGATCCACCCTAAAACCAGCAGAGAAAACACAACCAAAGAAGAGAAACCCACACAACCGAAGCATCCAAACGGCAAACTAACAAATGGGATAGGCATCAGAAAGCCCCCACAAACAATGAAAACAAAATCAGAACTCCAGAGAAATGGAGGCACCCTCCTCCAAATAATCAAGAGCTTCAATTTCCTGTTCAGAAATTTCAACACCCTCCGATTCTAAATATTTTTTAATATTGTAGCTCTCCCTCCAATAATATTTTACCCCAAAAGAAGCACACATCTCCATATACTTACAAGCTTGCTTGATTAACCTCGAATTCCTGTTGCGAGAGTCACAGCTAACTTCCTCTTGCATTTTTCCGGCGGTTTTTGGTTCTATAAAATATTCCTCTAACCTTCTCTCCATTCTACTAACTTCCTCTTGAGACATACGTGTGGGCCCATCGAAACTTCCTTTCATCAGACCCGGCTTCAATCTCCTTGAGTTGTTCTCTTTATGATCCCGGCTATCCGTCCTAGAAAACATCGCAGCTTTCAAAGGATTTTTAGTCCATAAAGGTATCCTACATTTTCCTTTAGAGGTCCAATGTCTCTTCTTAAGGCGAATGTGGTCCACATACTTAATCAGAGGGTCGGCCGAGACAAGGCTGCAATCTTCAATATCAGAATACCCATTTGTCATCTTAACTTTCGAATGTGAATCATCAGAATTGAAATCATCCAACTCCTTAACTGTTTCATATTACAATAGGACATTCTCTGGAACATGTGGATGATGGTCATCCCTTACCGTAGCAAAGTAAGAGATCCCTTATTAGAAGGGGACTCTGATTTGGAGTGCTTGGAGTGCATGACTTCTTTTTGAAAGCATACAAGGTCGAGCTACTTATTCATCTAGTGAATCTCATTTTGTATGTGAAAATGTAACTCTAGCCATCAATCTATTTTGACTTGGACGTATATAACAACTTAAGTACTTTTATTCATAATTTGCATAGAACATGTGGAATGTAACTTAACGATCTTGCCTTAAGAACTCTTTTCCTTTTAGGGAGCGTTGAAGTGAAATCTTTTGGAAGGGGATGTACGAAACTTCTGTATTTCATTTAAAGGAAATGTATATTCATTATGTTAAAAATCGATAGTCAATCGTTTTAGAATTGAGGGTATGTTTTTTGAGCTAGTAAAATTAAGATAATTCTAAACACTCTACAATAAATTCCTGTAGTCGTCACTGTCTCCGGACTCCCGTCTCTACGCTGGATGCTGGAATTTTTCTTCACTCTGGTAGTAGCCTAGTGGGCAGGGTGCCTCACATTCTCAAGGGAGACTTGGTTTCGAGTCTTGCCAATTGCAAGGGATTGTAGAAGTACACACTTATGCCCACTTGTACCTAGGTGGTGTTGTGGGGACGGACTGTCCTCACGGACAGTAGCTATAGCTCGAACCAAACATTCCACAGGCGGGTCTGGAGCTCCTATGGTCACGCCCAAGGGGGTTGCTACGCTAGTCGTTCCCTCCCACTCTTTTTCAATTCCAAAAAAAAAATAAAAAATAAAACTAAACTAAATTTTTTGTAGAAGATCTGAGTAGATGCCAAAAGAAAATGTTGTTTGCCTCACTTTTTTGTCTTTAGTGTTTTATGATTTTCCGAATTATGATCCCCACCTTTTAATAGTTTCAGTTCCTCCAGTCGAGAAGATACAGAAACGCAAAAAGATAGACCAGGAGAAGATAAAAAGCTCAGTCATTCATTGGAAAAACGGAATCGATAACATGTTGATTTGAGATGGTCCAAACAGAGCCTTAGAATACAAAGAAAAATTATCGCCAATTTTCTACAACCAAAAATATAGAATATCCAACAATTTCTTCGCCACATGAATCCCTGACCAAAATCTTTACATAAATTTTGAGCACTAACGTAATTACCTCCCATCGAGTCACATTTCGTGACAATCGAAGGCAGCTTACAAGTTTTGTTGATAAATTTCCTAACACTAATGTATTCGGAGCCGTACGATCTCATGTGTATCTTTTCGGGTTAATGTGAATCAGTAAATATATCTATCTCGAGACATCTGTGTTCGTAAAATTAATCTATGTAAATATTTTCACGTACACATGCACCTATCTTTTCGCTTGAATCAATGCTTCATCTTGCCAATTTGGGAGTCCCAAGGGTAGGTGAGGTCCTTCTGGAACAAAAATTCCTACCCGACGACCCGCGACCATGTTTCGGCACAATGCTGGGGTTTTCTGAATGGCCCACACAATGTCAATGTGCCACAAAATCTTCTCTTGCGTGCCCCGGCAATATGGAATGTCGTGTGTTACGGAGTTCCTCCACGGCGGCAACCCTCCATGTGGTCGCAAAAAGGTACCATTCAAGGTCCTGAATCGAACTGAGAACCCGTCCCTCATCGGCTCCCATTCAGTGGACGAATCGGGTTTTTCTGAGAGTGTTTGAAGCACTTTCTTTCCCGTTGAACCCGGAAGAAGAACCGGCTCGTTAGACGCCGTAAGATACTTTCCGTAACAACTTTTGAAGCGCAAATATTTTGTTCCATTTCCGACAAATTCAACGGCCCATACCGCATTCTTCAACGAGCCGTCACGGTCTAAGTACACAGATTCATGGTTGTCTTCTGCGACCAGATACTTGTCATTGTGGCTTAATTTAACCGTAATTGCTTTCCGAAAAAGCTCCATCCTCCCCAATTTAAAAAATTGGGTTATTTGCCACCACGGATTTAGCTTCGGCTACCTAATTTACGTTTCGAAACCTGAAAATGTAAAAGAAATTGTAAATGAACTTGATTTGAGAATCAGGAAATTGAAGTCAAATCACAACAAAATCACGAAAACAAATATTTTATTTTTGATCGGCAACAAATACTTCATTAATCACCATGATAAGGAAATGAAAATCATGAAAACAAAATTTGAGTTGTGGAAATTTTAATCTGAACATACCTCAATCAAGAACGACGAATTATGTAGCTCCACAGGGAAGCTTTTTTGTGTTGGGAAAACCGATGAACTGTATGAGTTTGTTTGGATTGATAACGGAGTGGATGAAATATTTGATTTTGGATTTGCGTACAACAAAACACCTTGCTATTTATGCGTGGGATTTTCTAAATTTATACTTGGGGTTGGACACAAGCCTTTTTTTTCGCTATATTGTGCTGTCTCTTATTACTAAAATAGAAAACCGCATCAATAACGTGTGTTAAGTGTGTCTCTGTGTGTGGATCAAGATGCATTTTTTACTCAACGGTGGGATTGATCCACTAGGAATTTGGTCAATTGCGCGTACCATGTCCAAACACTCGGAATTATCAAGAAAAATGAACTAACGAAATTAGTTTTCTACATAAATTTTTTTGTGTTCCTAGAAACTTATTTTTCAAACGTGCGTGTGACCAAATATTCTTGAAGTTTAAACTAAATCTGTAAAATTGACCACCGAATTTATCTTCGCCTTTCTAATTTATGTTTACAAACCTTAAAATCACAACAGTAACTTGCAATCCAAGTTTCATTTATCACAAAATAAAGAAATGAATATGATCACAAAAACAAAATTTGAATGAAATATTTGATGTTGGATTTACGTACGATAAAACACCTCGCTATTTATGCATGGCATTTTCTAGATTTATACTTGGACCAATTTGGGCCTTGAAACGATTGCTGGATAATCCCGTTTATATTTGCTAAACTTAGAAATTATAGGCTCACATGTTTAGCACTTGATTCGTGTGTCTGAGCTGGGTATTTGGGTGGTTATTTATCAGTCTCTTCTGAACAGCATTTTTCTCATGTATTTTGTTATATTTCTCAAACAAACTTTAAAATTGATAATTAACCGCATCAATCACGTGTGTGTAGATCAAGATACATATCTTTACGCGACGTTTGCAACTAGGCATTGAGCACCGGACATCAATCAAAAAGCGCGTAAGCTGTCTTGACATTCTAACTACTACTATCAGAGAAAATAAACAAACCACAATTTTAGTTTATGAAATGAAAAAATTGTGTTCAGGGATACATATTTTCGTAATGTGTGACCAATTTTTCTGTAAATTTAATGTAAGTTCCACAAAAAATTACCGTTAAACTTCAAACTGTAGCTTGATATAAATGACGATCGAAGAAATTTCTAGTTTTGCGTAGTGAATTCTTAATTTCGAAGATTATATTTCGCATTTAATAGCTGGTTATGCATAAATGTAAATTCTTGGATAGTGTTGTGCGTTCCTAATGCAATAAAATGGTCTAGTTTTTGGTTAGCAAACTTTTCAAATAACCCCTGAACTTTCACATATAGGTCAGATAAATATCCAAACTTAGCAAAAGTTCACTTGAACACCCAATTTCGTCAAGGATTTCTTCATCCATCTTCGACCCTCTTTACCTGAACAAAAATGCTACGGAGATAGAGACCACTTTTTACAACAAAAACTGAAGAATAGCTTAACAATTTCTTCACCTCATGAATCCCTGACCAAATCATAACTTAAATCTTCAAACCTCGGTTACGTAATGACCTCCCATCTACTCACATTTTCTCACGGTTAAAGGCAATTAATCTTACAAGTTTTGTCGATCAAAAACAGATTTCCGGACAGAGATTCATTCGAAAGATGTCCGATGTATGTGAATCTCATTTACATTTTGTGGGGTTCATGGGAATCAGACAGCTCCAAATATATTGATCTCTAGACATTTGTATCCGTATCATTGCTCATTGTAAAACTTCTACGTACACAACTATCTTTCGCCTTGCCAATTTGGGAGGTCTTAGGATAGGCGGTGTCCTTCCTGTAAAAAAATGTTAACCCATGACGAAGTTTCGGTGACGGTGCCGGGGTTTTGGGAATCGCCCACACAACATCAATGTGCCACAAAATCTTCTCTTGAGTGCCCCGTCGATGAGGAATGTCATGAGTCACCGAGTTCCGCCACGGCGACAACCCACCAATCCGCCGTAAAAAGGTACCGTTCGGGGTCTTGAATCGCACCGAGAAGCCGTCCCTTATCGGCTCCCACTCAGTGGATGAATCGGGTTTTCCCGAGAGTGTTTGAACCACTTCCCTCCCCGTCGAACCAGGAAGAAGAAATGGCGCGTTTGATGCCGTGAGATATTTTCCGTAACAACTTTTGAAGCGCAAATATTTTGCTCCGTTACCGACGAATTCGACGGCCCATATTGCATTCTTCAACGAGCCGTCACGGTCTAAGTACACAGATTCTTGGTTGTCCTCTGCTACCAGATACTTGTCTTTGTGGCTTAATTTGACCGTAATTGCTTTGTGAAAAAGTTCCATCCTCTTCAATGAACTAATGGGGCGGGATATTCGCCACCATGAATTTGGCTTCACCTTTTTAATGTACCTTTTGAAACCTAAAAATGAAAAAAAATAAAATAAAACACAATAAATTGGGTTAGTGAACATGATTTCAGAATCAGTAAATTGCAATTAAATCATGACAACAAATTCCGAAAACAAAAATTGAGTTGCAAAATTTTAATTGAAGCATACCTCAATTGAAAAACGACGAATTATCTTGCTTACGAGCTGATAACGGGAAGGGTAGCCGAGCAAAAAAAAAACGGGGAAGCGTATGAGTTGATAGAAATTTTTGATTTGGGATACAATAAACCTCTCTCTATTTATACATGGGGTTTTCTGAATTCAGTATTGGCACAAGCCTTGAAATTTAGATATACCCGTTAAGTGTTAGCTATATTTGCAAATATTAAATATTAGGCTCACTATGTTTAGCACTTGATTCATGTGTCTGTGCTGGCCATTGGGTGGCTATTTTCCAGTCTCTTCTCTGAATAGCATTTTTCTCATGCTTTTTCTTATTTTTATCGAAAGCAAACTTTAAAATAGAAAACCGTATCCATTACGTGTGTATGGATCAAGATACATACATTGTACTCGATGGTGGCATAGATGCACTAGGGATTGGTCGAAGTGCACATAATCTATCCCCTAACACTTTGAATAATTAAGAAAAATTAACAAAGCGAAATTACTTTTTGACATGAAAATTTTATGTTCGCAGAAACATATTTTCCAAACGTGTGACCTGCAGAACAAAATTTACAGCCTTCAAAATATGGTATATTTTAGTTTTTTCCAATAAAACGGTTCATACAATTTCTACAATTTTTTTAACAAAATGTTATGTTTTCGCATTTAATAGCTGGTTATGTATGCTCTCCGAGAATGTTACGTTATTAATTATGAAATTCCTGTGATGCTCAAAAATCGTAGTAATTGACAAAAAAGATGGTGGGAAGCTAACTTCCTGCAAATTGCAATAAAAGGGGCTAACTTTTTTCGGTGAGCTTTTCAAATAGCCACTGAAACCAATATCTCAAATACTCAAACTTACGAAAGTTGAATTAAAAGCTAATTTGGTTGAAAAGCCAATGTGAGACGAGGTGTTTTGGTCGCATCTATAGATGCGACAATGTCCAGACTTTCTCCTATACCGGAAACCCCTTGCTTCATAATAGAAAAAAAAAAAAAAAAAAAATCCTAAAAGACACAACTCTAGTGTGTTTTCATTCATCCAAACATGTCATTGCAATTCAACCTAAGGGGTTCAAGTTAGTAAGCTATAAATACTCTAAATAGAAAATGACAGGAGGTCTACTTGATGTACCTTGGTCAAGTTCAGGTGTTTAATTGAAATTTCCTCAAATTTTGGTGTTAATGAGATATTATTGTTAAAATTCAGAGCTAATTTCGTATTTTATTTTCTCTCATTTCATCCTGGTGTTCATAGTTTAGAGAAGATGGGATGGTTTTGGTGTTGCCAAGTGCCAATATCATTCCATCACCAATGTCTCAAATACTTTAACTTACGAAAGTTAAATTAAAAGCTAATTTGGTTGAAAAGCCAATGTGAGACGAGGTGGTTTGATCGCATCTATAGATGCGACGGGGTCCAGACTTTCGCCTATAGAAGGTCCGGAACCCCCTTGTTTCAGATTAGGAAAAAAAAAATCCTAAAAACGGCAATTCCAGAGTGGGGGAGGTCTACTAAAAACGCCTATAATGTGTTTTTATTCATCCAAGCATTCGTCATGTCATTGGAATTTCGTCCTCGTGTTCATAGTTTAGAGAAGATGGGATGGTTTTGGTGTTGCCAGGTGCCAATATCATTTCATCATCAATTATTGGTCGATTTCACATTTTATTCTTTCTACTTTGGGATGATTATTTTCTGTATAAATTATGTTTTCTTTTGCCTTGGTACTTGTTGTATTCTGAGGTTCCTTCTCTTGTTTTTTGTTTTTTCAATAAAATTCAGTAACCAAAAGAAATGGAAGAAAATGATTGAAGTAAATTTTCGTCCAGACGATGAATTAGTCCTAAAAAATTGATTGACGATGATTTGCAAACATACTCTCAAATGGCTATGAAATGGGAGGAAACCTATTGAGAGGTATAGGTTCTTTTTATTATTGCTGGAGGGTTGCGGCTGTGTTTGGGTGTGGCAAGGGTTGAAGTCGGTCGGCTTGTCGGCTTATAGGAGCTGATCTTCATGGGGCTTTTGCGAATTGGCGGTGCTTGTTTTGGTTTTGGCTGCTTTTTTGTAGTTTCTTTGTTTTGGATGTTTCTGTTTCCTTCTTTTTCTTAAATTCAACCCCAGTTGAATGTCCCCTCCCCCTCTCCCTTCTCGATGTACCATTATCGAGTTTCTTCTATAAATCTTCTTTTTTTTATCAAAAAAAGAGAAATGGAAGAAAATGAAAGATGAAAATGGAAAAAGGGTTTTCTTTCTTTCTATGCAAGAACAACAGAGGTCTCTGGGGAGAAATTTTTAATCATTAACCTCAAGGAGAAACCGATATCTATATTACAGTATTTTTAATATACTCATTTGGAACTTACGGCTCTCTAGAAATGAAAGAATTTTGATAACAGTAGCATCACTTCCCTTTTTCATTAATTCCACAAATATGCCAGGGAGAAGTCATTCCCATCCAGGTTATGCTGTAAACACACACCAGGAAAAGACCACTTTCCAGTAGACCCAGGCCTTGGTCCCCCGAATTACATGGTCTATTGGGCCGGAGACCGAGTTATTGAACAAGAAAAAACAGTACGTCAAGCATCCAAATCACCAGTATATCTCACCACCCTCACTGACTTCTGTGAGAGGTTCATTCTCAGCACAAATAAGTAATGACCAGCACTACCATGGTTAGCTAGAATTCCAACCCCAAATAAGCCGTGTTTTTATTTTTCTTATAAAAAAAAAGACAGCATATCTTTCAGGTTCGCTGGTCATCACCAGAAATTCAATCTGCAGCCATGGTTTCATAACACCATATCTTTCAGGTTCGCTGGTCATCACCAGAAATTCGATCTGCAGCCATGGTTTCATATGGCCAGGAACTATCAAACGAAAGCCATATTCTGCCCCAAGTCCACGACATAATCAAGTCATTTCCATGCCTTTTAGCCTTATGAAACATGACAATAGAAAAACAAAAAACAGAAAAGAAAAGAAAAAAAAAAAAAAAAAAGGAGGCAAACTCTCAATGATCTTCCTCATTATTTCCTAATTTATTTGTACACTACCTGTTCCTGCAAAATTTCTTTTCGAGTATACATATACCCATTCTTAACACTCCTGAAAGAATAAAACGAATTAAGATGTGGTCCTTCACCGCTATTTGTCTCTCTTTGTAATAATTCGTCCGTTACTGCTATTTTTCTGTCTCTTAGTCTCTTGGTAACACTATAAACACCAACATAACCAGGAGAACTATTACCAGGAAGATCAGAAGCTCAATTACCGATCCCAAATCAAAACGAACCAGAACGTAACTCTCAAAGTTCGTCGAACGCCATGTTTGTTGGAGGGTCCCCATAAATTGAACTACCATCGCAAAAAGTCTCCAAAACCCCATCATACCCATAACTTGATGCAGCATGCAACGATGAGAGGGTTCCACTAGTTGCTGTATTTCCTTCATACCCTCTCCCTACCCAACCATCGATGCTATGACCTGACCACCTCTAACTAGAAAAGTAAGTGTTTGAGCTTGACCCTTCTTGTTTGAACAAACCCTCCACTTCAAATGGTGAAAGGGCTCCAATAGTTGCAGTATTTCTTCCATACCCTCCAGCACCTAAACCAAAGTTGTTTTCACCACCTCCATAACCACCATTTCCACCATGACAAGCAGCATTACCTCCACCATGAGGTGAAATTGGAGAAGAACCCCAAGAGACCCAATTGTTGGCAAAATTTCCTCCAATGGTTCCACTACCGAAAACGTCAGCACTCGAAGGAGTTGAGCTTGTTCCATAATTAATCCCTCCATTCTCCCACAAATTCCGAGCCCCTGAGCTAAAAAACGAATACAAGGGTAAATATTAAAATACTTTTAAGTTAAAAAAATTGGCGGCATGGTTTTTGAATAACGGTGTAAATACAAGAGTAAACATCTAATGGATTTTTAATTTCCCCCAAACCCAACTTGTGGTACCCAAAAAATGGTAGAATCCCAACCCAATGGAGGCAGGGTAGGGCAGGCTAGTGCCTTCATTTACTGTATTGATTTCCATAAATTCCATTGTTGTAGAGGAAACACTCTCAATACAAGGGTAGACATATAAGTCTTTAGGTAAAAAATATTCAGGGCGGGGTAACTTATCCCTAAGCCGATCGGGTTTTTTTAATTTCCTCTTGAACCCAAACCGGTACCCAAAAATTGGCATGAACACAACCCGATGGAAGTGGGGTAGGGCGGGCTTGATTGGCTAGCCTTCATTTATTGTATTGATCTCCATTGTTATCAATGGAAACACTATCAGTAAAACTAGCAGTTCCAATAACAGGGGCCGTTTGGCTCACACCACATATTTGCATTACCCTTGACAAAATCATCCACAAATATGTCATTGAACAAAAGGAGTTTTAATAGCGAAGGGGCCCGTTCAGTTCTTCATTGTTTTTACATTAAACAGTAACAAAAAAAAGAATAAGAAGTATCATTTGCAAACCAACGCCTCGGCAACGGACCTGGGAAGCCTGCCAACCATCATCCACGTCACTCCCTGCCAAAACCGAAAGCGCAGTCTACCCATTGGGCTTTGTTTGGTAGCGACATTTATCTGTTTGGGTGGACATACTGGTTTTGAAGTTGCTGCATTTGCATGCTACTTCTTTTTTTATAACCGTAGGTCCAGGCCAGTTTACGCGCGTCTCAACTAATTCCGTACCGGCCAAATCTCCAGTGGCTTACCGCAAGCTTATTGTTATCCTAGGGCTGCAATTTGCATTCAAGTCTTCTTTGGATTAAACATTCCTGGATATTTGAGCTTGTGGGACGGAACTGGTAATAATTCTGCTTGTTATGTTTCTGCTTTCTGATTTTACTTTTAATGAGTTGCGGACTTCTAATTTTACTCATCTCCAAACCAATGGCTTTAAGTCAATTTTTTTTGTCTTCGTCTTGGCTTTTAGTCAAAAAAAAAATTCTCTTGGTTTCCTTCAAAAATTAAGCAACTCAACCCCACCAAAAACCTAAGTGAACCAAACGGTACCTAAAATCATATGTGGTCCATCTAATTAAGCCTTCTCAAAGAACACTTTTTTTCTTTTTTTCTTTTTTTTCGTTTTGATGGTCAGGTGTTCGGGCCAGTTTAGGCGCACCTCAATTATTCTCTTCCCCAAATCCGTCAAAGGCATACCATCCACCTCGGGACTAAGAGATTCATGAGAAATACTTTTAAGGGTAAATCACTTGGACACCCCCTAAATTATACCTCTTTTATACCCAGACACCCCTTAAACTAATTTAACCTACGACGACACCCCCTTAACTATTTAACGGTATCCCCTACACCCCTTATGTTAGCAATCCTTCCACTTCCGTTAATTTTTTGGGTGAAATAATCGATGATGGCTGTCAATGGTGAATCCAATTCATTTAGCTTGATCGTCATCGCTGGTGCGCGATTTCTTTAGCACGGAGGATCCACTTCTTCTCAACTCATAAGATTTGATTCCAGTCTCTCCTCTAATACCAGCAACTGAAGCCAAAGGATTAGGAACGGAAAGAATGAACTTTACCGAAAGAATTAGGAATGGATAATGTGAGAACACGAAGAGATTTGAATTAGCTGAGCGATTGGTTAAGGGTTCCAAAGTGTGATTCGATTTTCGTAGATCTGTAGAGATAGGGAAGTGCATTCGAACAAGATACAGAGAGATAATGGAAAGAGCGAGAAGCGCTCTCTCTTTCTAGAAGTAGCTAGGGTATCTGGGTTGATAAAGGGCATAAATGTCTTTCAATAGCATTTTTTTAACGGAGTTAGGGCTTTTAAACCTTTTCGATAGTTGAGGGGGTGTCTGGGTAAAAGAGGTATAGTTCAGGGGGTGCCTATGTGATTTACCGCACTTTTAATTTGTTGTCCGACCCAAGAATCGAACTCTGAACAAACCGACTAACCAACCGGACTAACCCTTAGGCTCTCAAAGGGCACTTTTGAGAAGGTTCTAATAAACACCAACAGGGCAAAAAAGGGTGGCAATCAATCTAATCCATCTAACGGTAAACTATTGAATCTTTAAGATGCCAAGCTTAAAATAGTATATAACTTACAAGTCTTTCCTCTCCCTCTCCTCTCTCTTTCTCTCTCCCCCTCTCAAAGCCAACCAAAAAACAGAGGGAAAAGGGAAAAGGGCAAAGGCAACCATTATGTCATGTTTCAGACAAACCCCATTGTTGTGTTTCCTTCTCGTTGTCGTTTCAGCGTTGTTGTCCTTCTCTCAAGGATCTTCTAATCTGGACCATCTCCAACATTCCAATGCTTCAGGTAACATTTGTAAGCAATGGACGCTACGTATGTACGTGGGACCATTTCTCACCTTAAACATGAATTTATCGATGTAAGAAATGCAAATGAGAATATGGTCCACCACATGCCTAAATTTTGCAACGATACGAATAAACTTGACTTTATTGTAAAAGTTTTTACCTCTCCCAAATGATAAACATGTCAGTTACGTACCTCCAATCGTTCATGCATGAAACATTTCTGTTGGGATATTTTCAAATATATAGAAATTTATACTTATAATGTTTTGGGTGTTTTAAATATATTTATGAAGTCTTGAGTTTGTCTTGTTTATTTTGATCGGACAATCGTAAGACTTTGTGGTAGCG
>JAXBDA010009498.1:0-12412 GCA_036023075.1 Gaultheria prostrata
GAGCTTTAATTTGGACAAAATCCAAGTCTTTGTTAAAGCTAATCAACTCGGCAATGGAGAAAGCAACTTGTTCTTTCACCGATTTCTAGTTCTTCGATTTACACAGAACCCATTCGAGCTCCAAAAACAGCTTCAATTTGATAATTAAGTCATGTAATTCGCGATCGAACCATTGACATTGCCGTTACTCGAACTAGACCAAGATTCGAATTAGGATTTGCTCATCAACGTTGAATTAGTGTTATTCAGCACTCAAGCTCGAGAAGGGCTTTAATGGCGTATGTCACTGGTGGTTTTGAATGGAAACTTCTTGTGGGTGAAGGTTATTTCTAAATCTTGTACTGGATCGAACCACTGCTCGGGAGATTTCATAAGTACTGACTTGAGGAGTCAAGAACTATCCGAGCCCGCGTGACGTCTCGCTTGGGATTTTTCAGTCTAGAGCTTGAGAGGACTTTAATGTCGGAGGACGAGTTGGGAACGGGGTGACAAGAGCAGCTAGGGATTAGGGAGGAAGAAGAAACAGTAGAAAAGAGGTTAGGATTTCAAGTTAGGGAAGAAGGACGGATGAAAAGTCATTTCTAACCCTTAAAAAATCCCCAAATTGGCAGTTCCGTCAATTTTGATAACGGCCGTTATCAATTGGACCAAATTCGACCAAAATTGAAACTATAGGGTTCGTTAGAGTGAAATTGAAACTAGATGGACGAAATCGAGACACGGGTCAAACTTGAGGGACCATTTTGATAAATTTCCCTATTTAGTATGTCAATATTTTGGCACATACGGTTATTGTGGTGCAGCGGTAAGTTCTTTATGTTTCATACGCGTGGTCTTGTGTTCGAATCCTCATCCCTTCATTTTTTGATAAAGTATTCTGTTGAAAATATACCAAAAAATACCACTTCTAACGCTCGCGTCAAGATTTGAACACGCGACCACAGGATACAAGGCCTTATTCCGTGTGCTGAACCACTTCACCGCCGGGCAATTCTTGTCAAACTTTGGAAGAACTAATATATATACAGTTGCTAAAGGCCCCATTATTAAATCACGCTTAGGGCCCCAAAAATCTCAGAGCCGGGCCTGGATAGGGACATGACATCTAGGGTTTGATTGTAACCGAACCGAGCCCTTAACGAGCCAAGTCCGGTTAGTCTACTTAACAAGCATCTTTAAACTAGTTGAGCTCTTGAGTGTTAAGCTCGTTAAGGCTCGATTACTAAACGGTCAGAACTGAGCCTTAACGAGCCGAGCCACCCGCCACAAGCTGATTGCCAGTAACTTGGATCATTTGCAGCCCTAATTATTGCTCTGATAAAAAAGAAAGACAAGAAAAGATTTGGTTCACTGATATATACAGTGTTTTTATAACAATGTGAAGGGTTAGACTAATTTTTGAGGGTCAATCTCACCTTGTACTTGTGAGGGATTTACTAAAGTACAGACAAAATTTCGTACAAACTAGCCCCGTAAGAATTGGTAGCGCATGTGAGATTTCGAATCCGAAACTTATTGAGGCCTTTGACCACCCGGTTACCTTTTTTTTTTCGTCATTCGATATACATTAGTGGGGGTTAGCGGGGGAGTTAATGAGTTAGTCCAGAGGGGTGTAGAAGCTATCAATAGCCTTAGACCCCAAATACCTCTGAAGAAGCTTGAATCCTGGTCTCATTTGTGGGAGAAATCGGAGATAACCACTAGGCTACAAGCCCTTGGTTACCTTTAGGGTACATTGATAGGGCTAAATACTTGAGAAATCTAGAACAATAATTAATGCTCTGCATGTTTAATTTTTTTTTTTTTGACCAGACTCTGCATGTTTAATATCATTCGACTTTAAGAGTGTCGGCTCTCATAATTTTGGATGGCCAACAATTGTAAGTTTGCAATAATTGCAATTAGGGATGGAGCCAGAGGGGGGCCAGTAGGGGCGACCGCCCCTGCAAGAACAAAAAAAAACCTCTAGTTTTATGTAGGAAGAAAAAATATTTCCTATGAATTATATAGGCTCGCCCCTGCAAAATACTTTGAAAAAAAAATTCGCCCCTGTGTAGTAAAATTTCTGACCCCGTCCCTGATTGCAATCGAAGTGAGAATTTTAAAAAACTTAAGTTGTGGTTAACGATCCGAATTCAATTTGTCACAATAGTTAATCGACTTGTCTTGACAGATTACCGATCCTAAAGTCGCAAGATCGAATTCCCTCGACATCGATTTGTCTTTGGGGTCACATTACCATCTTTGGCCCCCAAAAAAATCAATGTCATTGGTATTTGAAACACCATCTCACATAATATTGGTCTGATATATGCGTAGGACCCACCTCATATTGAGAGATGCATTACAAATAATTATTGCATTGAAAATTTTCTCAATTGGGCACAAGCATAACGGGGTCACTACTTTTTCTATTTCGCTATGCATCGTGTGTGTACCCCTTGGCCGTCCGATTGTGTTTTGGACGGTCCGGATGTGTTTTGATTTTTTACCGATAAAAATAAATCAAAAATAAATTAAAATTGCCGAATGCATCCAGGGCGTCCAAAACATGATCGGACGGCCGAGGAATGCACAGCACCCACCCCAAGTCCTCCTATTTTGTAATTGTCTTAAACAGTACAATATTTTCTCACAATGCATGAAGTGTTCTTTCGGAAAGGTACTTTCGTGAGACCCTTCACTTGTAATTTTTGTAAGTTATGAGGCAAATCCAACAATTATCTGGGACAGTTTACGCAGAAGATCAATTAATTTCCTATACACATAACATTTATCATGTCACTTTGCAGAGAACTTGTAATTAAATTTTGTGAGATGCTACATTACTTACATTGATTGCTCGCAAGTACAACAATTTTTTTGCTTTCTGTTTTGTACTAGCTAAGTCATAAATTTATTTCTTATAGTACTCGACGAGCTCTACGCGGTGAATATCTCCAATCATTGGAACGATGCCGGCGTGAAGCCGAAAGTAGCCGCACAATACGCTGCACAGCACCCCCGGTTCCTTTAGTTTAGGAAGAATGAATAAACCAAAAAATTGGTGGAAAACGAAGAAAAAATGGGGACTGGCCGAAGAATGCAGAATTATCTAAGCCTCTAGTAAGTTAATTTTCCACCAATAAAAGTAGTAGTATTGTGTAATTATAAATGGGGACCGACACTTAGGATATCAAGCGGTTTCATAGGGTTTTAGAAGTTTTAGAAGTTTAGTCACTTTAATAGGATTTAGGGTATAAACGGTTTTAAAAGGTTTTAGAAGTTTAGACACTTTAATACTCCCTCCGTCCCTTTTTAAGTGTGTTACCTGGGAATTCCAATTATTTTTCTCTCACATCAACTTTTACATCTACTTTCCATTACTTACCCTTATCAATATAATAATACTCACTAACTTTTTAAAAAGGAATATACTTTTAAGGGCAAAATAGGAAATGTACCCACTAACTTTTCAAAACACACACTTATTAAGGGACAGCCCAAAATGGAAATGTACACACTATAAAAGGGACGGAGGGAGTAGGATTTTGGGACACTTTCATAGGGTTTGGAGGTTTAGGCATTTTGGGTTTAGGGTTTTGGGTGCAGACACTTTGAATTTAAACACTTTGAAAGAAAAAGAAAAAAAAAAAACCCAACTTGATCCGGTAGGAATTATTTTCTCAAAAGTGGACTGAGTGGTAATTGTCTCTCGAGAAAGCTATGATGTTAGAATTAGGTGGGCCAAAAACAAAGATGTGTTTTAAGTACCAACCACAAGTTTCATGTTGAAAACATGATCAATAGTGAAAACCCTGATTAAGGATGTCATTTTTTTCACATAAGGGTGGAGTTGGTGAATGTCATTTTCAAATAACCTTTTTTGTAAGGAGAAAAACAACCCATGAATATCAAGGGGAAGCACAATTAATGGTTTAATTTAAAACAAATCCAAAGTAGGTAATTAATCACCTACTCCCCCTTGACATTTTGACAGTCATGGCTTTGATAACCACTTCCTTTAATTAAGTAAATCCAGTCATCAACCCTAATCAGACTGAATAGGCATTTGACCCAGCGGCATCGGAGCTAAGTACCGATCTGCTGAAAGATTTCATGTTCGAGCAAATGAATTTACGGTCAGCCTGCATTGTAATCTAACTACTAATCAGTAATCACTCATCTTATCTACGGAAAAAGAAAAAAAAATATCGATGTCGATTCTATAGTAGTAGATAATCTTGTGTCACTTTGTACAAGAAATCAACATGTAGTTGTAGCAAAATTTCAGCATTACCTCTTGATACTGTTTTGATACTTTCAAAATTCAAAGCTAGTACTGTTTTGATACTTTTAAAATTCTGAGAAGCTGGGATTAGTGGGAAGACAAAAATATTTTTATTCTAATAATTACCTTTTGGTTAAGGAGAAAATAGACTAATTCATAGCAAAAAATTCATTTTTCTTTTAAAAATTATTTTATTAAATGTTACTTACAACTTTTGTAATTTAATCCATAATCCAAGTTGTAGCAATTAGCAAACACTCTTCATAGCTTCTCTAAAATCCAAAAAACTGGAATCTAAAGCAGAATCAAGTATTTAAAATCTAAGAAAAAATTGTCGCAAACACGTCTTGAGTTTGATTTTTGGGGTCAGGTGGTAAAAAAAGTAATTTATTATAAATCACCTAATTCCCGTGTGAATGACCCGTATTTGATCGGATCGGAGAGAAAATTAATCGATGTGCGCAGAAGTTGGTCCTAACATCTTTGACCGCGGAACTTAAAAATATGGAAATTTTTTTAGGGGAATGATTTTCACACTCCCTTTTAGCCATTCACACTCCCTTTTTGTCTTTTTCTCATGTGAAATTACTATATTAACCTTACATCTTGAGTCATTTTTTTCATGTGAAGGACAATGTAGTAATTTCACATGAGAAAAAGACAAAAAGGTAGTGTGAATAACTAAAAGGGAAGTGTGAAAATCATTTTCCTTTTTTTATGATATATCACGGGGCCCGAGTGGATTCATGTGGCCTCATACCACAGTGTTCACAGGAGATATTAATAGTAACTCAGTACCCTGGATGACGTTTTCATGGCGCCCCATATCTATCCAATTGTACCCAGCTAGACAATAACTCCTGGATTTCGAATGTATTTAATCTTTTCATTTTTAATCCTACGATTAATAGTGTGTTTAGAGTTTCTTTAAATCTAATCCACTCATTTTGTTTCCATGGGTAGCCTAAGGAATGGCTAGGATTAATTTCCAAAACATAGTAGAGGTGGAGCCCCTCGGCCGTCCGATCGTGTTTTGAACGGTCCGGATGTGTTTTGATTTTTTACCGGTAAAAATAAATCAAAATTGTCAAACGCATCCGGACCGTTCAAAACACAATCAGATGGCCGAGGGACGCACAACACCCACCCCGCTTCCAGCAAAGATCACGTCCAGTCTTTTTTTCTTCTTTAGACTCGCGTCTCTCTCTCTCTCTCTCAAATCCCACAATCTCCTCCACGATTCTTTCATTTTCATTTGGATTTTGAAAAATCATTTGCTCATGTTCTACCATTCCCTCTCTCTTATTAACTCCCTGATCTTTGTGTAACCCTTGAATTTCAATAGTGTCTGAGTATTCCGTAACTATTCGCCTCTCTCTACTCACCGTTGTGATAGGCTCTGTATGTGGGAGTTTAGAGGCTGTAAATATTCATTGTAATCTATAATCGGCCTGCTTTATCTATTTATGTCAAGGGTTGGAGAAAATTTTCAATGCCGGTAGGGTACGGCTAATGTGGTACTTACCGCTCATCCGGGCCGTCCATCCGTGTTTTGAACAGCCCTGATCTGTTGGGTTAAAAATACCTCCCAAGTTTACAAAAATGTCACTGGCACATCCGAGCCGTCCAAAACACAGCTGAAAGGCTCGGATGCGCCATAGGTTACCGCCACGTGGTAACCTACCGACTTTGAAAAAATTTCCCAATGGTTGACATAAACTTTGAAACTCGGTTCTCGCGAATCATTATGGTTCCAATTTGGAACTTCGTAATATTGCCCCAATAATGCCTGGTATTTTCATTCATGGAGATGAAAGTGAATCATTATAGTAGGTCCTAAACAATTTTTTCTGACTTTGTTTGAAGAAAGAGATAAATGCACATTTTACTAATTACTGCTATAATTTATATATAATAGGAGGTGGGATAAGGTGATTCAATTAATGTTTTAGCTATTTGAATTTCTGGTATCGTTCGAGAGGGAGTTGAAATATTACACGTGAGGTCGATACCAATAAATTAAGTGTGCTAATTGTTCAAGTGCGTGTCAATTGTTTGAGGCGCTTCGTTTGCTTTGGCAAAAAAACTTAAACTGATTTTTTGATTTATTCGTTGTCTTTATTCAAACTTTTTTGGGAAATGTTAGTTTTGTATCAAATTTTTGTGATTTATTGGTTCCTCTCGACGAAACGAATCTAAAGAATATAAAATTATAATCAAAACTAAATTTTTTTTAATAAAGCAAAAAACATGTGATTTATGGATTAATTTTGACTTTATTCAAAAAATAATTAATTTCACTATAATTTCATACTACTTGTTATAAAAAAATAGACGCAAAACTAATAAAAACAAATTTTTTAAAGACAACGAATAAACCCAAAAACCAGTTTCTTATTTTTTTTTTGGCCAAAGGAGCCAGATAGTTTCAAAATACACTACGAGTTTATCTACAAACTGAACTTGTACCGTTCTTTCAGTATATCCATACACCAATAATTGAATTAATTGAAAAGCGACATCGTTTATCATCAAAATGATCTGTCAAGGACACAGAAAGAATCTCTACAAGACCAAACAAGGACTCTTGAGGATCCTTTCCTATTGAATATGACCTTCCACAATGCTACGTACCCCCAAAAATATTCCAAAAACTAACCCGAAAGTGAAATTACTATTTTAGATTCACTTGAATAATGATCTAAACCGTTAATTACACTTTCGGATCATCACCTTTTCGGAGTACTCAGCATTTTCGATTTAACCTTGCACCAAACTCGCACGAAATATTAGGGAAAAAATAATAATAAAAGACACAATATTTTCTTTTCATTTTTGTAGGGTAACACAATCAAATGCAGCAACATTCTAAACTGCAGCAGCTAAAAAATAAAAACCACACACCACCGACACTCGATCCCTTATTCAAACCCACTTGGTTTTCCTTCAACACTGATTCGAAACCATTTTTTCCATCCCAACCACCCACCATCAAACACAAACCCATCACAAAATTTGAAGCAAAAAAAGAAAAAACTGCAATCCTAATTCCAATCAAGATATGCGAAACCAAACAAATTATAAAGTTTAATAATACGTTTTCCGAAATTTCCTCTCCTCTTAGTACCTGTAGGCAGCCGGCTTGTAAGGACCCTCGACAGGCACGCTAATGTAATCGGCCTGGTCCTTTGAGAGCTTTGTAAGCCTAGCCCCAAGCTTACCAAGATGAAGCGCAGCAACCTTCTCATCGAGGTGCTTGGGCAAAACATAAACCTTCTTCTCATATTTGCCGGTACTCTTCTCCTTCCACAACTCCAGCTGCGCAATCACCTGGTTTGTGAATGAACACGACATCACGAAGCTAGGGTGCCCGGTGGCGCAACCCAAGTTCATGAGTCGTCCTTCTGCCAAGACAATGATTCCTACCTTGGTCTCTGGGAAAACCCATCGGTCTGTCTGGGGCTTGATTGTAATTCTCTTAACTCCGGGGTAGGTCTCTAGACCGTGCATATCGATCTCATTGTCAAAATGGCCAATGTTGCAAACGATGGCATTGTTCTTCATTTTCTTCATGTGGTCCACCATTATGATGTCCTTGTTGCCGGTGGTGGTGACGAAGATGTCAGCCTCTGAGACCACATCTTCCAGGGTTAGGACTTGGAGGCCTTCCATGAGGGCCTGGAGGGCGCAGATGGGGTCAATTTCTGTCACAATCACGCGAGCTCCAGCTTGCTTCATGGCAGCAGCACAGCCCTTGCCAACATCACCATAACCGCAGACAACGGCAACCTTGCCGGCAATCATGACATCAGTGGCTCTCATCAGACCATCAGGGAGGGAGTGGCGGCATCCGTATAAGTTGTCAAACTGTTAAAATAATAAACAAACAGATTGTTAATAGAAAGACAAGGTTTCGTAAGTCTCAAATCATATCCAGATCCAAGAATGAAACAAAGATTATGATAGAATAAAACATAAAGAGCCAAACAATGAAACATAAGTAACTTTAAGGTGCAATTCTAAGTAAATGACATGCCACTGTGTTAGCCAATTGAGAAAGAAATAGGTTAGAGTAATAACAGATACACTTCACAACAAGCAATGATGCAGTCAATAATTATATGACAAAATCCCAGGCAGGCTGAATACACTTCACAACAAGCAATGATGCAGTCAATAATTATATGACAAAATCCCAGGCAGGCTGCATACACTTCCTATCCAAGCCTTAAAATCCCAAGTAATACATGAAAAGTTGGATCGGATCTAAACTAACAGCAGGTTAAAGAAAAACTGAATGCAGGATTGAAATGGAACAATAGATTAACTCCAATCATAACCAAAGAACTGAAAGTAAATACTACAAGACGACCCAGATCACAGACAACCTATGTCAACACAACTAATAGAAAATCAGATCAACAGACCAACAATGCAGATTATAAACAGCAGATCTGAATCATACCCACTTGTAAATGCATGCATATAAGTGCGTGGGTGTAAGTGTGTGAATGCGTAAACGTATTGAGATCAAACTTAAGCATATGAATACCTTGCTCTTGGTGACTGAGTCATTGACATTGATAGCAGGGAACAACAATGTCCCATTAGCCTGCATCTGATATAGCCTCTTGACACCGGTGGTGGTCTCCTCTGAGACTCCCACTAGTCTTTGCTTCATCTTGTGATACCTCTTGGGATCCGTCTTCAACCCATCACGGATCAAACCCAGAACAAGCTGGAACTCAACATTATCTGTGGAACTCGGGTCAGGAATCTTCCCGCTCTTCTCATACTCTTCCTCTGCCTTAACCCCCTCATGAATGAGAAGGGTGGCATCTCCACCATCATCAACAATCAGATCTGGTCCACCGCCCGGGCCCCAGTCGAGGGCTCGCTCGGTGCACCACCAGTACTCCTGTAGGGTCTCTCCCTTCCAGGCGAACACGGCGGCAGAGTCGCGAGCTATGGCCGCCGCAGCGTGGTCTTGGGTGGAGAAGATGTTGCAGGAACACCAACGGACCTACAAGGCAATTGGTAAAATGTTACACTATTACAAACTACACTAAATAAAATAAAATACCCATAAATTCAGGTGAATGAATCAGATTTATTCTCAGGTTCAATCACACCACATCAAAGCTGATCTGCACTATGAACGTGTTAATGAATTTTCCCCTTCTCGGAGGTAATATTATTTTTTATAAGCAATAACGAATTGAAACAAAATAATAAACATATACAACCAAAAAAATAAACATTTTGATGAATTTTGTACAATAATTAACCTTCATACCGCAAGTTCACCAATAAAACATATACAGATCTAGTAGGTACAATGTTTTACTACATCAAACAGTATAAATCCAACTGATTCCAAAAACCAAAAAATGTGGGCCATCAATTTCAAAGAGCATCCACAAAATATGATTTGAATATGAAGTTTCCGAACACAATTAATGAAAACAATAATTACAGCAATAATTAAACTGAACCAACTCTACTTTCGATTTAAAAACTTCAAATCAAACTTTTTTTCTGGGAAATGCTGCATTTAAGCCAAAAAAAACTACACACAGACGAAAGAGTACACAGATCCGAACAACAAATGGACATAAAACCGTCCGATGCATGAGAGTTTCACATTTACTGAATCTGCTATTCTGATTATTACCTCGGCGCCGAGGGCGGTGAGGGTTTCGATGAGGACGGCGGTCTGGATGGTCATGTGAAGCGATCCGGTGATCCTAGCCCCCTTGAACGGCTGAGATGCGCCGAACTCCGCCCTGCAGGACATGAGTCCGGGCATTTCCACCTCGGCGAGCTCGATCTCGAGGCGGCCGAAGTCCGCCTGAGACATGTCCTTCACCTTGTACTCACGGCCACTGGTAGTCTTCTCAACTAGCAAAGCCATGGCTTAGGGTTTGTTTCTCTCTCTTTCTAGATCTGGAAGTGAAGATAGAGTTTCTCTCTCTCTCTAGGGTAGTGAGAGGGAGTAGTTGTAGTGGAGAGGAGAGGAGGGAGAAGAAGGGGGAAAGGGATAAATAGGGTTTGAAGGGGGGAGATGGACGGTCAGGAAAGAGTGGATTGGATCTGAGGAAAAATTATTCGGTGGCCCTCAGCTGGTGTGCTAAATCATTATTTGGTTCCAGATAAAAGTTTGTTTTTTTTTTTTTTATCAACAAAAGGATGGGAGAAGGCAACCAGCGTAGCAAATTAGCAACTCTCCTTGGGCGTGACCATAAGGGCTACCGACCCGCCAATTGGAATGTCCGATTCGAGTCATAACTACTGTCTGTTAGGACAGCGCGTCACCACGGCACCACCTAGGTATAATTGCGCATAAGTGTGTACCCCACAATCCATTGTCAATTGGCGAGACTCGAAACCGATTCTCTCCTGAAAATGTGAGGCACCCTACCCACCATCAATGGTAAGATAAAATTTTATAAACCTCACAACTAAGTTTCCGCTATGGTATTTTTAGTATTTTTAATATTCTCAGTATATTTAGCAGTAATTTTTATATTTTTTCACAAGTTATTCTTCTCACGTGCATCAATTGATTTTACATTTAACGAAAACAACATGCTTTTTTAACTGCAATGGGAAGACGATATTTTTAGTGGAAACTTAGCTCTTGTGTGGTGGCCGGTGGCAGACCGAAGGGGGTGCCGAGTAGGGGTGAGAATTTATGACATGACACAAAGTTAGTGGGTTAGTATTGAGTATTTCTGACACGAAATACGTATATGACACGACCCGAGAACACGGTTAGTGAACAGGTCGGGTTCAGGTTCGGGTTCAACCCGCATAACCCGAGGATGACACGAATTAACCCGCATAACCTGATAATTAACCTGCATAACCAGAGAATGACACGATTAATCATGTCAATTCATATCGTGTTCAGATCAAATTTGGCTACACAGGACGGTTCCAAGCTAATCGTGCCAATCTGTGTCGTGTTCGGGTTGATACGATTAATAACAGATTGAGCTAGGGTTCTTTTTTTTTTTTACTCAATTAGTTAAGCGCGTCATTTTGACATGAACCCAATTTGACACGACACGAATACGACACAACACTCAGTCCTAGTGCCGAGTACCCGAGCCCTAACACAAGTTCAAATATTTTCTATAATTGTAAGTCTGTTCGATCGGAAAAAAATCTTGTGATATGTATGGCTATACTTACATGGTTAGACCTATAAAATAATTAGAAAAAATATGAAATATAATTTTTTTTTCTCACTTTAAGATATTAGATCTAAGTTATGTACAAATTTTGTGTTCGTCATTGCCGAATATCTTCACGTGGTGCATACCCCTTCACCACCAGACATTAATGTGGAGTCCATGTATTGAAATAGTCAGCAATATGAGATGGTAGAAGAGCGTAGAACACCACATGACGGTGGCACGGGAAGCAGCGAATAATTTTTCTACAGATTGGGTTGGTTGGTAGATCTGGTAAACAGGCCCATCAGCGGCGGGTTCGGTGTGTGGTTTTTTGACCCGCTTATGTCGACAATGATTTGTTAAGAGTTTACTTCAATTTCTTTTTTATGAAAATTCTAACCCAATAATTGTACTGCAATTATTTTGGAGAGTTGATTTTCACCCCACCCCTGACACACCCCCATCACCCGACCCCACCTCCATTTCCAGAAATACCCCCACCTCCAAGTTTTTTGTAACTTTTCATTTCTTAGTTATTTTATCTCATTTATTTAATTCAATTTTTTGTTTATCTAATTACTTATTTAATTTTAATTTAATTAACTAAAATTATATTTTCAACTAAATTATATTTTTTACATTTAAATATGACTTTATATTTAAACAATTTGACTAGTGATCATTTTCACATTTTAATAGTCCCATACGAAAAAAATGTGTCATTTTTGGATAAAAAAAAATTAAAATGAAAAATGGAAGTGCTTTACTTTTTTCCAAAAATCACACAAGTTTGGGGACTCGAAATGGGACGGAGAGATGAGTAACCTGAAGAGGAACTTCTTCTTCCAAAGTTAAAAAAAATATAAAAAAATTGAAGGGGAAGGTTTGGTAAATGATTGAACGGGGATCTAACATACGTACTACTACTTGGATAAAAGTTAAAAGAGGTTATTTTGGTCAA
>JAXBDA010009499.1:0-12408 GCA_036023075.1 Gaultheria prostrata
CAATAAACACAAAAACGTGAAAAACCATCAAACACCGAAGTCATGGGGTGATTTTCACCCCATGACCAAGCCTAAACTACTACTCAAACATGCTTAAATTAACCAACAAAGAGAAAAACGTGATTAAGGAAAACATGACGAAAATGGAAATAAACTTGAGATTAATAAAGATAAGAGAAGTACTTACAACATTTGTGAAGGCAAAAGCCTTGAATCAAAGATAAACTACCCTAAAAACTAGAGAGAAGTTGGAGAAGATGAAGTGGGGAAGAAGAAGGGAGGTAGAAAGAGAAAGTCTCTCCCCCAACGTGCCCTAAAAACTGACTCAAAGTGGTATTTATAGGCCCCAAAAAAATGCAGCAAAATCAGTCTTAAATCTGTCTGGAGCAGCTGGGTATTGATACCCCAGATTCTGGGCATTGATACCCAGAGGTTCTGAAAATTTCTTGTGTTTGCCCAGTTTCTGGGTATTGATACCATCCTGAGTTTGCTGAAAATGCTGGGTATTGATACCCCAGATTCTGGGTATTGATACCCAGAGGGTCTGTCCATTTTTCTTTGTTGTCTTTTTCGGCCTTCTTTTGAACGTGGGTTGCTTCAAGCCTTCCTCCAATGACTTGAAAACCTCAATTTGGACTTGGGAAAGAATCATCTCGGCCTTGAATGTACTTGGGTGCCTCCGGGTACTTCCTGATATAACCGGGGATTATTTGGAGCTTTGGACACGCCTTTTAGCTCATATTTTCTGAAACTCATCAAAAACACAACTCGCGCAAAATCAATCGAATAAAAGCACAAAATGCACGTGTGTGTGATCAAGACGAGCGAGATAAGCCCGGATAAATATAATATTTGGGGCTTATCACTAAATTCGCTATCTTCAGAATTCGCACGGTTTTCAATCCTACAATAATATTATCAAATAACACTAAGCCACTGCACTAATCAATTCAACCAAACAACAAATTTTTACATTACCGGATAATTAGAAGAGCTAAAAAACCTCCGTAAGGGATTTTCCTCTGTTGGCCCAGATAGCGACACAAGAGGGGGGTGAATTGTGTATCTTAAAAAACAATGCGGAATTAAAAACTTAATACAAGCCCCGATAATAAAATTAAAACAATTCAATCATGCATGCAATAATATGACAAACAAATAAAGAGTAAAGGAAGAGAGAAATCAAATACAGAAATTTATCGTGGTTCGGTCCGCAACTCCACGGCCTAGTCCACTCCCCAAGTGTCCAACTTGGGATTTGCTGCACTATCTTCAATAGTAACACCTTCTAGCTTCGCGGGTGCTAAAGAAACCTTAACAACGAGTAATCTATCCCCAATTGCTCCAACTATTTTTTACTCTGGTGTTAGTCACACCTAACCCAACTAGTTTTGACTCCGGTGCTAGTAACACCTAACCAAGTGATTTTCTCTCCAAAATCACTCCAAAAAAAAAAAAAAACCCCCCCACAAGAGATATGCAAGAGGTTACACTCCCTTTTACAATAAAATCTCACAAATCAAACACTCTCAAAAGTGTAAATAAAACAATATGAAGCTCTACTTTTTTTTCTTCAATAAACAACCAACTTTGAACTCAATATGAATGCCTTTCTTTTCTCCAATTCTCTGGCCTTCTTTGCCCAGCAACTACTCATTTTAATCTAAAATTATGAACGTTAGAAGCCAGCTTTACACCTTTGGAAATAAGGCACCCAATGCAATATTACCTTAATGAAGCATATCCAAATCAACTCCCTTTTTTGAACTTGCCGTTGGAACCAATTTGAGTCGGCAATAAAATACATTCCTTTTACTGCATGAACTAGCCGTTTGGACTTGATTAGGTAGCTATACATTTCTCAAATTGCCAACTTCCCTTGTAAACTTTCCACCATTTGAATTGAGAGATAGCTTTCCAAAATAAAATTCGGTCCACATTTCTATGATCTTGGAATATCCTCCAACATTTTATTAATTAAAACAAAATAATTATGATACTCCCCCTTAATTGGTGTTGCTTGAGCTTTTTCTCCCCCTCTAGCTTTCACAATATTTCTCCCCCTTTGTCATCAACAAAAAGTAGGGGACTCTATAATCATGATATTACACAAAAAAATTCCTTCGGAGTTTTCTATCTGTCGCCTTTAATCTTCCTTATATGCATCAGGTAAATGGACGTTATGGGAGCCCCTCCAATTTTGGAATTTGCCCATCCAATATGGCTTTGATTGTAACCAAGAAAGCAATAATTAATTCCTTCCTGCACAGTAGGCTTCACCTTGGAAACCATAGCCGTTTGAACTTTGAACCGAATCCCGTGATTCTCAAATTGGCTTGATCTAAATAATTAGTAAAAGATAGCAATATTCCATTCCTTTGTTGCACTAGAAACTTCAAGCTTCAAAAATAATTTATAAGCTTCCTTTAAAAAAAAACTCGTTAAACATATGAGCGAAATACAAATACTTCAATAAAGTCATGGACCATTGATAATGACAAGTTATTGAAAACATTCATCGATTAAGAAGCATTTCATTTTGAAAAAATACTTTTCACAAAAAGTTTTGAGCAAATTAAAAAAAAACTTATCACATATGCAAGAATAAATAAGCTGTGGAGAATTCATCAAAATCGATACCTTTGAATATATTAGAACCTTTGGGCAAATAAATCTAATCATGCCACATGAATCTGAGCTAACTCCATCGCAACAAAATTACCTTTCTCGTTGTCGTGAAATTATATCTCAACATTTACCTTTGCGTGTACTTCCATCTACAAAAATAAATCATACGTAATTCTTTGGTACCCACATTTTCATGGGTCCGTGAGGGTTAGTAACAAGATGCTTAGGAACCCAAATTTTTTTAACTCCAACATAAATGTTTCTACGAATAGGACAAGAATATGATAAATGATCATTCATTCCACAATAATTGCAAGTAATATGAGAATGTTTAGAACAAATCGAAATAGTTTCTTTCACAAAGAAATTCTTATAAAACTTTTGTTTTTTTGTGGGATTAAAACCAATGCCCGCTTTGTCAAAAAACGCATCTTTGTTTTCCAAGAATAATATCCAAATTTTCTTTTCCTTGAACAAACTTAGAAAGAGATGTTTTCAAATCCTCAACCTCCTTTTTTAAAACATCATTTTCAAGTTTCAAATCGTTTTCGAGTATCGAATCATTTGCAAATTCTTTTTGAGAAGAAACTTGTTCAATTTTCCGTTTTAGGATATTATTTTCATTTTTAAAAAATTCATTTTCAGCAACGAGCAAAGAGTTGGTCTTTTTGAGAGAACTAGTTTTGGAACTTAATTTTTTAAACTCAGAATGCAATTCTTCAAATGCATCTAACAGTTCATCATAATCAAATTGCTCATTAGAATCGCTAGATTTTACCTCATCATCATCGGAATCATCAAGAGAGTTTACCTCGCTGTTTTCATGAGCCATTAAGCATAGGTTGGTTTGGTCGTTGTCCTCTTCAGAACTACTTTCATCACTGCCATTGCCTCATGCCGCAAGCATCGCTCTTCTTTTTGCTTTTTCATTGGCTTCTTGATTTTAGGACACTGTGATTTCAAATGGCCTGGCTTCTTGCACTCATAGCATATGACGTCACTTTTCTTACTATTCTCTTCTTTAAAACCATCCCCTTTGAAAGTTCTTTTTGCCCTTCTCATTTTTCTTTTCATGAATTTTTTGAACTTTCTTGTGATTGCCGCTAGATCTTCATCACCGCTTGATTCGGAGTCACTTTCGCTTCCACTTGATGTGCTTGAAGTGGAAATGTTTAGAGCAATATCCTTTTTCATTTTACTGCCATCATCTCCCATGTTCATTGTCAACTCATGTGTCATCAATGAGCCTAAAAGTTCATCCAAATTGTACTTGGTGAGGTTTTCTTTGGCTTCAATAATCGCAGTCACCTTTGGCTCCCATTTCTTTGGTAATAACCTAAGAATCTTTCTCACAAGATCAACGTTAGTGTAAATTTTTCCAAGTGATTTTAAGCCATTGACAATATCGGTAAAACGAGTAAACATGCTAGAAATAGATTCATCAGGCATCATGATGAACAACTCAAATTTATGCACAAGCATATTGATTTTCGATTCCTTCACTTGACTAGTTCCTTCATGCATGACTTCTAACTTATCCCAAATCTCTTTAGCAGAATCACATGCAAATATTCTATTAAATTCAACGTGGTCAAGTGCACAACGTAACAAGTTCATGGCTTTGGCATTCAATTGAATCTCTTTCAAATCATTCTCATCCCATTCATTTTCCTCCTTAGGAACTACAACCTTATTCATAGTTTTAGTAGGTGCTTGCGACTTAACGTTGTAATAATTAGCGTTGCCCCAAGCGTAGGGCTAGGTCGGTTGTAGCATAATAACTCGGAAGTCCGAGGTCGAATCCACATGGAAGGGTTGGAGCTAGTGAGAGGTTTACTTTACGGTAGGGGTTTTGGCATTAGGACGGCCAACCTTTTGGTTTGGTTTGGAGTTTTCTCTACTTGAAAATTACTAGAAAATAAAGATGTAACGATAATTAAAGAAAGGCGAGATCTAGGGGTTCATACCACCCATGACTACGGATATTTGATGGCTCTCAACTATAACTCAAGTGAGAGACAAAATCACTTGCTCTCACTCGGAAGATTTAACAACGAAACTCAATTTGGGTTTAACAATGGGATAAGTTCTTTGAGGCATTTTACAAACACTTAGAATGCCATAGCTCCAAGCATAATGTGTGGCAAGTGGTCAAGCCCTTGCCTACACAAGATAAAAAAAGGTTAACAATTCTAAGTTTTGATACATAAAACTTGAACTCAACCAATGAAAAACCAATTTTTACCACATAAATGGGGTTTGGAAATGGAAAGAAATCTCGTTGAGGAATTTTATCAAACACCTAGAGTGTCATGGTTCAAAGCATTGAGAGTGCCAAGGTTCTTTGTCTACACCCAATCAAAGAAGTTAACAACTCTAAGTTTAGACCGAAAATAGGAGTTTAATCCATTCACAAACCCAACAATAAACACAAAAACGTGAAGAGCCATCAAAACACCGAAGTCATGGAGTGATTTTCACCCCATGACCAAGCCTAAACTACTACTCAAACATGCTTAAATTAACCAACAAGGAGAAAAATGTGATTAGAAAATGGAAATAAACTTGAGATTAACAAAGATAAGAAGAGTACTTACAACATTTGTGAAGGAAAAAACCTTGAATCAAAGAAAAACTACCCTAAAAACTAAAGAGAAGGAGGAGAGAATGGGGGAGGAAGAAGAAGGGAGGTAGAGAGAGAAAGTCTCTCTCCCAACATGCCCTAAAATCTGACAAAGAGTGGTATTTATAGGGCCCCAAAAATAAACATAAAAGGACATGAATAAAGTAGCATAAAGTGGTTCAGAATGACCCTGTATCGATACCATGAAGGATTGGTATCGATACAATTACTACAAAATTCTCCGGAAGGAGTGTGTATCGATACCTAGTTGAACCTGTATCGATACACACTTGTCTGTTCAACTTGTGCACAAAAGGTATTGATAGCTATCAATACTCGTATCAATACTTGGGCCTTTAAGGCTGCCTCTTCTTTGATTGTCACCCCTGGTCTTGTGTGCTACCAACCTCTTCCAAAACACTTCCAAACATTGTGCGAGCCTCGGGAAGGGTAGCACTTGGTCTCGTGGATACTTGGGTACTTCCGGATTCCACCGGGAGTCTTTGTAAGCCTTGGGCACGACTTTAGCCTTCCGGCTTGATCTTGTGCCTTCTTCATCTTCCTGCGCCTTAGCCAAATCTTCGTGTCTTGGCTCTCGAGGCTCGGTGGTGGAACGCCATGGGGCTCATGGCCCTCGGATTGTCGGGAGGCATCCCGAAACGCTTCAAATGCGCTTTATTCCATTGTTTTACCTGAAACTACCAAAAACACACCTCGCGCAACATCAATCATATCAAGCGCTAAAATGCGCGTGTGTGTGATCAAGACGAGCGAGATAAGCCCGGATAACTACAACATTTGGGGCTTATCAGTAGGGCAGTACGGTCCATCAACAATAATTTTCCACAACTCATAATTTGATGTTTGAATAGAGATACGCATCCTAGCCTTCCAATAATTATAGTTAGGCCCACTAAACAAAGGAGGTCTATTGGTCGATTGGTCTTCGGGAAGGAAAGTGCCAAAAGGGGTTGCCATAGATCTTACCCTAAGACGATTAAGTCAAAAAAAATATTAGAGTCGTAGCTCTGATACCAATTGTTGACCCAGATAGCAACACAAGAGGGGGTGAATTGTGTATCTTAAAAAATAATGCGGAATTAAAAACTTAATACAACCTCCAATAATAAAATTAAAACAATTCAATCATGCATGAAATAATATGACAAACAAATAAAGAGTAAAGGAAGAGAGAAATCAAACACAGAAATTTATCGTGGTTCGGTCCGCAACTCCACGGCCTAGTCCACTCCCCAAGTGTCCAACTTCGGATTTGCTACACTATCTCCAATAGTAACACATTCTAGCTTCGCGGGTGCTAGAGAAACCTTAACAACGAGCAATCTATCCCCAATTGCTCCAACTATTTTTGACTCCGGTGTTAGTCACACCTAACCCAACTAGTTTTGACTCCGGTGCTAGTAACACCTAACCAAGTGATTTTCTCTCCAAAAAAAATAAACTCTCACAAGAGATATGCAAGGGGTTACACTCCCTTTTACAATAAAATCTCACAAATCGAACACTCTCAAAAGTGTAAATAAAACAATATGAAGCTCTATTTTTTTTTCAATAAACAACCAACTTTGAACTCAATATGAATGCCTTTCTTTTCTCCAATTCTCTGGCCTTCTTTGCCCAGCAACTACTCCTTTTAATCTAAAAATTATGAACGTTAGAAGCCAGCTTTACACCTTTGGAAATAAGGCACCCAATGCAATATTGCCTTAATGAAGCATATCCAAATCAACTCCCTTTTTTGAACTTGCTGTTGGAACCAATTTGAGTCGGCAATAAAATACATTCCTTTTACTGCATGAACTAGCCGTTTGGACTTGATTAGGTAGCTATACATTTCTCAAATTGCCAACTTCCCTTGTAAGCTTTCCACCATTTGAATTGAGAGATAGCTTTCCAAAATAAAATTCGGTCCACATTTCTATGATCTTGGAATATCCTCCAGCATTTTATTTTTCATTTGGAGCGCTTGAGCCAATAAAGAATGAGAAAAAGATTTGTCCTTAATCTTTTCTTTTCAATTAAAATCTTGACTATTGGAGATAGGAATTTGGTGTAGCATCTCTCTTTGTGTTCCTCAACCAAATCCTACAAAATAAATAATTAATCTAATGAGTATCAAAATATCACAATATAAATTATATTTCTCTTTTAATAAAATCCATTTTGTTATCATCAAAATCACTAAGGTTCTATAGAAACCTTTGGGCTAACATCCTCAGTTCCAGAAGATTTCAAAACAGCTTGATCACCACAATGGCACTTGGGTTGCCACCACCTACTACCACTTGAACTGACTAACCCGATGACATTTCATTTGAAAAGTTTCATTGTTAGTCAAACTATCCTCCAACAAACCACCTTGAACTAATTTTTTTTTCAATTATCATTTCAAATGTTCCCCCGTCAACTAATTGCTAAAGTTTGTTTCAAGGTGTCCTTCCCTTACAATTTAATACAAGGACTTCAAATTCTTGAAAGAAAGAAGTTTGGACACACAAATGAACAACAAATGACCACCAATAACAAGTTAATAGGATTCTATCTTAAGGATTCTATCTTAAGTTAGAAAACAGAAAGTTGATCCATCAAATGTTTATTCAACAATGCAATTATCTTGCACTTTTAGGTTAAACAATCTTGTAGGTGGCTATATCTCCTCCATTCTGTCAAAGGAAACTATACTCGGTCATAGAGGAAGTATAGCATTTTATCGATTATCATTTAAAATGTTAACCAATCAACTAATGTTCTTTCACATTGGCAGCCATGTTATATTTCGAAAACTAATGACGGAAATAGGGTACCCTAAACATATACAGTACTAAAATAGTACACGTATGGCTTCGTCTCCTTGGCATTCAGAGACTCTCTGTGGCGGACGATTCTCTCTGTTTAGGTATAGGCGATGTAAGAACCCGAAAATTCATGATATTTTTGCGGAATAAATATGGGGAAGTGCGAGGAATTGAATTTCATGTAGAACCTTGGGTCAATGCGTAGCATAACACATGTCATTCGGGGGGGGGGGGGGGTAGTGTAATTTCTAAAGTTGTGTGTTAAAAGAGTAGGGAGAGAGACAAAAAAATCAGTCCCCTCCCTCTTCCCCCTCTTCTTCTTCTTCCTCTCCTCCATTAAACACCCACCAAGCTCAAAATACACTCCCTCCATCAAACCCCTTCACAAATTGACCTTGGATTATTGTTCTAAGCGTGATTTGAAGCCCGAAACTTGCTCTTTTCGCACCTTGAAGCTCAAAAACGGGTTGGTGGAATTTGAGGATCTAGAAATTATTTTCCTTTGGATTTTGAAGCTCAATCTTGAGGTAGGGGACAAATTTCTACTTCCTCTAGTTGTATGTTGTTGATTTGTAGCATATATTCTTACATTGCTCTCAAATTTCTAGTAGAACTTGTTGTTCACCATTGAAGTGAGTTTTCCTCTTATTTGCCCCTTGATCCATACATTTGGTTGTTTAATCTCTCAATTGATACATGTTTGATCCTCCCTTCATGGTTATTTGTTGATTAGAACACCTTGTTTGAGCTTAAAACATCACATTTGGTTTTGGGTTGAAGTTTCATGCTCTGGAAAAGAATTGCAGCAAATCTGGATTTTCCCGACTGGTTGGGCGAAAACCACCAACTGGTTGGGGTTTCCTGAAAACTCATATTTTCGTCCTTTGATGCCTGTTTGGTTCCCGATCCCCCATATCATCATGTAATCGATCTTTGACATTGAAATAAATCTTCAAATTCACTTTGAAATGTTTAAACTTAGATTTTGACACGTGATATCATTGGACACTTCATTATACGTATCGTACACGTATCATATTGAGTTGGTTGACACTTTTGACAAAAATTGTGATATTTTGAAAGGAATGGGATACTTGGATTTGTTTGGATGAGGACGCTCGATGGACACTTGAGGGACACAAAATTCTTTAAAAAAAGGGATTTTGAAACGGGTATTGGAGGGACACATGATATCTCACATTGAGGATTTTAAACGTTTCTATGGTAACTTCATTAACGTGGTTTCTTGTTGAAGGAAGTATTGAATTACTTAATGGTTCGAGAAAATGAGGGAATGTATAATTTTTCGAGGGTAGATGAGACATTATATATTTATCTAATGTGGATGCTTGACTGGTGTGCGGGTGTACTTTAACATAGAATGAGTCACGTTATGATGATGTTGGTGTATTATTACCAGCATAGCTGGGCATGGTGAACGTGGCTTGTGAAACACGATTTATTATTATTACCAGCGTAGCTGTGCATGGTGAACGTGGCCTGTGAAACACGGTTTATTATTATTATCAGCGTAGCTGGGCATGGGTGAACGGAGCCCATGAAATCCGGCAGAGGGACAAGTTCTCTATAATTATAATTGGTTGAACTTGTAAGTTAATGGATAATGGAAAATAAGTGACTTGGATACATGGACATGCAACTGGACACACGGACACGTTGTTGGACTCTTGGACACATAATTGGACACGTGGGTACCTGTGGATACTGATCACTTGTTTGAGTCTTCCATATCAATTTCTTGTTCATTTCATTCATGTTTCCCACTTCCATGTGCGCTTATCATCTATATACACCTAGCGCTGGTAGAATTGTTTCCTACTGGGCTAGTGAGCTCACCCTATCATTTTCAGGTAACCGGCAAGAAGAATGAGATGGATGCATGAAGTGTAGACGCATGATATGAAGCATATTGATCATGAAGTTATTTTGTCATCTTTGTCATTAGTATTTTGGAAAGTTGATTATGTAACTTTAAATTATTCAATCTTTGAAAATTAATCCCGAACTTTGTAATAACTATAAAATCTTTTTGACAATTATGTATTCGGGTACGGGTACTCGTTGACTAAAGATACGTTAAACTTGACTTGGGTTTGTACTATTAACTTTGACTTTTCAATGGTTATGACTTTTGACTTATCCCACGTGGAGTTTAGGTGTATTTTGATTATTTAAAAATGAGGGCGTGACAGGCGACCACGCCTGATTTTTGGACTAGGGAGAGTCGGATCTGGGGTTTCCAAATCTAGACTCCCAACATCGACGGTGGTGTGACAACTCCGGCGACGGCTCTGGCGATCTTTCTTTTTCTGTACATTTTGTTTGATCTTCCTTTTTCTGTATTTTTCAGTTTTACCCCTTTTTTTTTTTTTTTTTTAGATTTTGATAGATTGTTTTAGGGTTGTTTTTTATTAATGAATTCTTCTACCTCTTCACTAAAAAAAAAAAAAATTAGTCCTTGTACATTTTTCTTTAATTTCTACGTCTTTCGTAGTCACTAACAGTTGAGGAAGAGAACACTCATGGATAGATAAGAATCGAGAGTGACCGTGACTAGGTAAAGCTAGGGAGTCATTGTAGCAAAATGTTTTTAGAGACAAGCAACAAGCAAAAATAGCTATTAGCATTTCAGCTAATAATCAAATTTTTTTTTGTCATAGGATATACGTCAGTAGAGAAATTAGTTAATGGGGTCAACAACTAAAGAGGTTCGATGTCTCTCCTTGCCCCAGAACAGGAGTGGTGATTAAGGGAGAGTTATGTATGCTCAATGTCATGGTCCCCCACGTGACGAGGAGTTTTTCAGTGCCAAGCAGGCACCATCCTACGTGATGTCCGAGCGCACATCTTGGCCGTTCTAAACACTTTTGGACGACCCAGATTTTAGAGAGAGAGAGAGATGAGAGAGAGTGGGAGAAATCTGACCGTCACACTTTTGGATGGCCGGATATGCGCGCACGGACACCACGTGGTGCCTGCTCACTGCTCAGCATACAAATTTTTTTCCCACGTGACAAACCGATCCAATAAAATCCGATCCAGGTCAGAAAGAAGCTAAAATAACCAAAAACCAATAGATAAAAAAACATAAAAAACCTGATCCTAAAAGTTGTTCATGTGTTCATTTGCGCAATATACGAGCTTTTAGTCAACTCCTCTAGGAGCCCCCTCCCTCACTCCATCCCTCCACTCTGGGGAATAGATTCCCCGGCCCCGGAGCTTGAGCTGCATGTGGGTGTGCAAACTTATTAAGGAAATGGTCCAACAGTCGAGAGATTAATTAGCAAAGCCATCGATCTCAACCCAATTCAAGGAAAACGTGAGTTTCAAGATAAACAAACGCCAGCTGATCAAAAACATTATTAAAAAAAAAACAAACGATAGACTTATGAGAGAAATTCAACGAATCAACGCTCATACCATCCAGTCATGGTAGGGATCTAGACTCGGAACAAAATAGAGTTGAGCTGCATGTGGGTTTGCTCGGACTTCGGAATTGTTTTTTATCTCCATCCTCGAAGCCTTTTGTATATTCACATCATTTACCCCGTTTGGAATAGTTTTTTCCCACTCCTCCTCCTCTCTGCATTCCTCATATCTGTGTGAGGAAAGATTTAAAAGACAATTCTGGGCCTCTCTGTGTTCAATGATTTGTTACCGAGTCTTCGAACTCACTCTGATTATCATTTCAGAAGTGGGTATGGGCAAAGTAATTGCAAGAGTTGCGAAAATTGCGAAAATGGTGAAAACCAAAAGTCCGAGCAAACCCATGTTCATAGGCGGAGCAGGGGTGGCTCTGTTAATGCTTTGGAGTTTTTCACCTTTCCATAGTTATTCTGCATTGTTAGATGTAGCTAAGACGACGATATTGCCAGAAAAACGCGGTGCAACTACGACACATTGTGCCACAGTGAGTGATCAAGGCGTTAACGTGGGTCACGACCCGGTGGACCAAACGTTCTACGATGACCCGACCTTGAGTTATTTGATAGGGAATCCAATCAAGAAGTGGGACGAGAAGAGAAGGGAGTGGCTGAAGCATCATCCGTCGTTTGCCACTGGAGCAGAGGATCGGATTTTTATGGTGACTGGATCGCAGCCGTGGCCGTGTAAGAATCGGATCGGGGATAGTTTGCTCTTGAGGCTTTTCAAGAACAAGGTGGATTACTGTCGGATCCACGGCTACGATATCTTCTATAACAACGCCTTTTTGCACCCGAAAATAGTAGGCGTTTGGGCCAAATTAGAACTGCTTCGGGCAACGATGTTGGCCCACCCGGAGGCTGAGTGGATCTTTTGGGTTGACTCGGATGCAGTATT
>JAXBDA010009500.1:0-12406 GCA_036023075.1 Gaultheria prostrata
CACTTCTGTTAATTTTTTTGGCGAAATATATATGTTTTTTCCAAATTTGCCCTCGCTTATATTTTTACTTCAACATCTACCCTCTTCCTCCCTCCCAAACTCCCTCTGACACTTACCCTCTTCCTCTCCCTCCCAATCTGAATCAGTTCAATTAAAAAAAAAATGAATCAAAACATAGAACCAAGTTTGCCTTCAACACTGACCAATTAAAAAAAAATCTAACCCAATTGCATCAAACCCAATCTGAACCCGTGTGGAAATGAAATCAATCAATTTTTACCCAATTTCTAATCCCATCAGGTGTTTAAAGCTATTATGAACTCCATCCAAGATTTGGAAAGAGACAGAGGAAACAAAATTGATCAAAGTCAAAAGATGTTTTGTACAACAGGTCAATATATCTTCTGTAACAAAAAAAAATTTCTTTCAGTCAATAAGAGCAACATAAATTGTACAGGTTCTTTCGATTTCTAACAAAATGGAACAAAATCGACAACAGAGAGAGAGAGAGAGAGAGAAACCTTCGATGTTGTTATGGTTTTCCGGTTTGATTTCGAGGCCTGCAACCCCTCTCGATTTCGAGAAGTTCAACCCTAAGTCGAGTTCTTCTTCGATTTCAATGTCGTATTCTTCTTCCAGTTTCGATTCCTTCTTCTTCGTTCGCATATTCCTCTCTCTCTTCTCTCATCTAAATGTGAGCATGAGATGAACAGTGTTTTTTTTTGGAACATGTTAGATCTGAACCCATGAGGGGCATAAATGTCTTTCAATAGCTTTTTTTAACGGAGTTAGGGATTTTAAACCTTTTCGATAGTTGAGGGGGTGTCGTCGTAGGTTTATTTAGTTTAGGGGGTGTCTTCTTCCATTTCGTATAGTTTAGGGGGTGTCTAGGTGATTTACCCTTTTTTTTTTCCCCAAATAGTAGGGATGTTCGGGTCAACTTATACATACATCGACTATTCTCCTCCCTGCAAATAAACCAAGTCGTTCGTGAATAGTTTGGTGTTCGGTTTATTTTAGGTTCGTTCGAGCTCAGTTCATTAAAATTTTATTAAGCTCGAGGTCGCGAAAAAATCAATAAATAAGCTTGAACATTAATATGTTTGGCTCAGCTCGAGCTCGAGCTTGCAAAAAATTAATAAAACCCAAAAACTATCATGATAGGTTTGATAAGACTCATTTTATTTTAACAGGAAAATATTACATTGCTTCTTATTAATTTGAAAGTAATATGTTAATGTAAAATACTCAAAAATTATATTGTATCACTATTTCAAAATAAAGTGGAGTATTTTTCTTGTAGGTTAACATATATTTAACACATATGTAGATGCACAATAAAAACTTTATCTATTATGCAAGTAGGAATATATGTTTGTCGTTGGCTTGTGAACAAACTCAGGCTTGAGTCAAGCTTCGATTGGCTCGGCTCGTGCTCGACTCGTTAACTATTTACTATGTTCTAGTTTGAGCACAAGCTCGATGAAATTTTAATAAACAAACTTGAACATAGTGAAGCTCAACTCGACTCATTTGTAGCCCTAACTGTCATATACCACCCATTAACTACATGTCAATTTACTTTAGTGAGTAGTGTTCATGTGCCCACACTGCCCTTTCCAATTTTGTTAGTTTTTTTTTCCTCAACGGTAGGAATGTTCGGGTCAGCTTACACCTGCATCGACTATTCTCCTCCCCGATCTAGTCAAAGGTAATGTCATTCACGGTGGGACTAGGATTCACAAGTGATTTCACTCTTGTGGCTTGGCCCCAAGAGGTTGCCAAGTTTCGAAGATGTCAGGGTTTACAACTCATCCTTGTGTTGCCACTTGAGCTACCCCTTGGGGTTGCTCATTTTGCTAGTTTTACTTGCTACTTAAACCCTTAATCACGTAATCCTTTAAAATGGTCATCGCTTTCACTCTCAATTTTCGCTTTGCACTCGCGTTCTCAATCGTCGCACTCACGAATTTTAGTTGTCTGGGAGGGGTTTTTGGAAGACTCTATCACACTCACGCTCTTGTTGAGAGGTTGCCAAGTTTCGAAGATGTCAGGGTTTACAGCTCATCCTTGTGTTGCCACTTGAGCTGCCCTTTGGGGTTTCTCATTTTGCTAGTTTTACTTGCTACCTTAATCACGTAATCCTTTAAAATGGTCATCGCTTTCACTCTCAATTGTCGCTTTGCACTCGCGCTCTCAATCGTCGCACTCACGAATTTTAGTTGTCTGGGAGGGGTTTTTGGAAGACTCTATCACACTCACGCTCTTGTTGGGAGTTTGATCCGCCTGAGGTTCTTCACATGTGCGCATAGGCCTAATCTGTTGGGGGTATCCACGGAGTCTACCACATCACATGGACCCAATATACATTAAATGACTCATATCCACTGAAAAGGCTTTATAAGTGGTGAGTCATCCAATTGTATATCAAGGTCCAATTATTTTTCTATTTTCCCAATGTGGGACAAACCTCCACACATGTTCTCAACAACTCTCGCACTCGCACATTGTAACCAAATAATTATCCTTATTTAAACAATTCTTCATTTACATAAACGTTGGGTAACACTCTACACCAACCTGAAACTCTCATTAATTTCTCACGCCACAAGACGTATGTCACTGTCAAATCAACAATAACCATCAACTCATGGGCGTGCAGGTTGTTGTTCAAGCCTGATTATTCTCATAACTCACGGTTAATTTATAGTGCCCACACTAATACATAATCCTAACTACGCCACTGAGTGTTTGAGTTGCTTGAGGGCATTTTAATTAATTTCTTAATTAATTGTTCGGTGAAAAGCAATTTTATCTACGCAAAAATTGGATTAAAAAAAAAATCTTAACAGCCTAATACAAAAAAGAATTTTGTCTTGGGAAATTCTAAGGTCAGTCCACTGGACTGTCATTAAGGTTTACAAAATATATTAAAATTTGTGAAAAATGTATAGAAAAATATAAATATGTAAAGAAAAATTAAAAAAATTACATTGAAGTGTGTGTTTTTTTTGTCTTATTCTCGCCTTATTGTCAATCAGTTATCAATAGAACTATAGAAGGACCCATGTGGATGACAATAGGTCAATTAACCCATAAGGTTTGTAGGTATAACTTTAAATGATTAGTATTATTAGCTCAATGCGAAATTGCTCATTTGTCACTCTAAGGCCCCGTTCCATTAACTCAAAAAGTCAAAAACCAGTTTATTGTGTTTTTTAAGACATGTCATCCCCTTACAATACATCACATAAAAAACCACAAAAAGCCAACGCATATCTTGAGCTTTCACATAAAAAAGCTAAAATACCAAAAAGCCAAAAAAACCAAGTTAGTGGCACACCCCCTAAATTAAGTCAAAAAGCTCATTTGTCGCCCTAAATTAAGTCAAAATGTTCATTAACTTAGGATACGTGGTCATCTTGACTCTCTTTCATGCCTATTATTTGAGCTGAAGTTGATTATTCAACCTTTTAGTATGGAGTTTTTTTATTTTTTATAGATATTTATCACATGATAGACTAAATTATTTTATCCTAACTCCATCCCAACTAATTATAATGGGTATCAAATTATTTTTCATAGGATTTGAACCCGTAATCTCACAATACTTAATACTATTACACAATTACCAAGCCAACTGGCTTAGGCCTTATTTCTCATTTAATTTTATGGGAATCCCATCAACCCACTTAATTTTATGAAATTCCCGTAAAATCAAATGAAAAATAAGACCTTAATATGGTCTGGTTAAGTTGAAACCATTCTTTTAATTAGTCTTCGTGGACTATCATTTCAAAGATCAAACATGTGCAACGACAAAAGTTTGGTGGTTGGGTTTTAATTTTGTGTACTTGGACTTCTTGGCCCAAGGTGGCTTGATGACTCACAAATGGTTGGGCTTGTCTGCCATCCGGAACATGAATGTTCCTTGTGTGCTCGGTCCCTTAAATTTTTGTATGCCATTAATTCAAGTATTAACAAGCTTTTTCTCCTGATAAAAAAGTGATTATTTTATTTTGTGATAAGATTCATCGATTATTTTGACTCAATTGTAGCTCAAACCAAACTCAGAGCTAGACTACTAGTTCAAGATGAACCGAGATCAGATGCTTTAAAATTCATATCGACTTGACCCGCTTCCAATCCTACCCAAAATTATACTACTGTATGTTGCATCAAACATGCCTTTGCCATGCTAAGGATAGCCACTGGCGACGCCACATTCAATACAGTGGGGTTAGTTGACTCCATGGAGGAAAAATAATCAATTACTATTGTACATCAATTTTTTGAGTTGATAAATAATTGAATCCATCAAAATGTAGTATAACCCCATCATGAGAAGGAAAACACATATTTTCAAAGAGGACTACCCATGCTTTGTTTGGAACATAGATAAGTGGGAGAAAGGAAAGAAAAATGAAAATTTTTCCTCTCAAGTTGTTTGGTTCTTAGTTTAGGGAGAAAGGAAGAGAAATACAAAAGAAATATGTTTAGAAAGTTCTAGACACAAAAGATTGTAAGAGAAATGAGAGAGAAATACCAAACCTTGAATCTAGAAAAGAAAAGCATTTAAATTCATCACTTACTTTCTATTTTGTTCTTAAAGCCAAACAAGAGAAAAATATTTTCCCACTAGTTTCTTTTCATTTTTTTCCTACAACCAAACAAAAAAGATTAATACACTTTCTTCACAATTTCCGTCTTAATTATTTTTCTTTCCTTTTCCACAAATTCCAAACATACCATAATACAATATTCATCTATATTAATAGTAAGAAACCGTGTTAAAAAAAGTAACGTCAATTTGAAACGTTTTTTTATCACTATTCGACTAAAGGAAACATTTTAACATTTAGTTTGCGAAAAACCCCATAACTGAAATTTTTTGGAGTCGCCGCTGGATAGCCATAGCCCCACTAACCAAACAAAAATTGTCTTATACCAAACGTGTTCTCAATCCTTTCCCTCCCAAACCCACATTCCTTGCGTCTCTGTTTGGACATGGAACTAGTCGATTCCACTAATCCTTCCCTATCCTGCAAATCCCCAAACCGCGTTTTCGCGCCCAAACCCTGTCCCCACGCGCGAAAATGAAATTCCATTCCCTACTAAACCCTGAGGACAGAAAAAACGCACGCAGACCAATGCACCGTTCTCCCAAAACCATCGCCACACAAGCCCTAAAAAAAGTCCGGAACTTGCTCTCCCCGTCCACCGCCGCCATCGCCACCGCCTCCTCCACCACCTCATCCACTGCCGTCATGGACAATCTCCAGGCCCTCAAGTTCCGCCTCTGCATAATCGGCAGCGGCCCAGCCGCCCACACCGCCGCCGTGTACGCCGCCCGAGCCGAGCTGAAGCCAATCCTGTTCGAAGGGTGGATGGCGAACGGCATCGCTCCAGGCGGACAGTTGACTACCACCACGGACGTGGAGAACTTCCCGGGGTTTCCTGAAGGGATACTAGGGTATGAACTGATGGACAGGTGTCGCAACCAGAGTATTCGGTTTGGGACCGAGATCGTTACGGAAACGGTTAATAAGGTCGATTTTACGACTCGTCCGTTTAAGGTTTTTACGGATTCGAAGGAGGTTTTGGCGGATTCTGTGATAGTTGCCACTGGTGCGGTGGCTAAGAGGCTGAGTTTTCCAGGTATTGGATTCTTATCCTAGCTAGTTAAGTTTAGAGAGAGGGGATAAATTTGTTGTTTATGTCTTCAATATACTCAATTGTTCCATGATAGTAATTACTAATTAGTAATTACGGTGGAGATTTGTATCATCATTCAAGTTCATAAAGATTGAGACCGTTGATCGCTCTCGTAATTGTTTCTGTATGAAAGTTGTGCCATTTTGATGTAAAAAGACGGATGGTTTCTAGTGTAACTAAAGATTTACGGCCGCCGTGTTTGCTATATACCTTCGTATTTGCCATTTTGACCTAAAAATATACTCTACTTTCAAGAGTATTTTTTTGCACCGTTCAGAAGTACTACACTATCTTTTGAAAGGTGGTCTGAATGGTGCAAAAAGTTGTAAAAAATTATTGCCCAAATTACGTTTTTTAACTCAAAATGGCATGGTCTTTCATTACGGGCAAACAAAATCTGTCCATTGCTGCAAGTTGGGGTATTTCTATGAGACTATTTTCCCCTGATTGTTTTGGGGTTAGTTTCTTGTTTCCTTTGTTTATCCTAGTTATTTTCTGGGCTTGTAACTTGAGTAAGGACTAGTTCCTTTTGGTTTGCTTTTGTTTGTGCTTAATGGAAATCGTAATTTCCCAAAAAAAATGGGATAGAGAAAACAAAATGGAACAGAGGGAATTGCTACACTTGATTCTGGACCGTTTCACGCTAGAACTATGGATAAAGGACCAAGAGCTAAGCATCTATGGCAGAATGGGTAAAGAGCCGGACTAGTGAGTTTCTTTTCATGGGTTCAATTCCTATTGGATTGAGTTTAATTTTGTTAAAAGCTTGTTTTGATACTTAGCACTCCAATCTTTGTTCTTCTTGTCTTCAGGTCTTTTTATGAATTCCAGAGCTATCCTTTATATGATAGTGAAAAGAACCCATCTCCAATTGTTTGTCATTTGTCGTTAGCGTTTCATCTAATTAGATTAAGATAGAGTATTTCACATTTGACAAAGGCGTTGGTTTAAATTTCTTGCTTCTCCATTATTTGGTATGGGTTTGGTAAAAGGGTTGGAGCTGGATTTTTTTGGCTCTTATTCATCAAATTGGAATTTGATGTAGGGTTGGAGATGCTCTTACAGCAAGTACTTGTTTGAATCATTCATTGACTGCTTTGAGATGATAATAAACTGTCAATTAAACTAAAAGCTTAATCTGTTAGAAGGAGTGATTTTGTTATCTGTATCTTCAATACCAGGCTCTGGCGAAGGTCCAGGAGGGTTCTGGAACAAGGGAATTTCAGCATGTGCAGTATGCGATGGTGCTGCCCCGATTTTCCGAAACAAACCGTTGGCAGTAATCGGCGGCGGCGACTCTGCAATGGAGGAGGCAAATTTTCTGACTAAGTTTGGATCAAAGGTTTACATCATTCACAGGAGGAACGAGTTTAGGGCATCGAAGATTATGCAGAACAGGACATTGAGTAACCCTAAGATTGAGGTTTTATGGAATTCATCTGCGGTGGAGGCGTATGGAGAACAGAGCAAGGATGTTTTGGGGGGATTGAAGGTGAAGAATGTGGTAACCGGTGAGGTCTCTGATTTGAAGGTTTCTGGTTTGTTCTTCGCGATTGGGCACGAGCCTGCTACTAAGTTCTTGGATGGGCAGCTACCACTTGATTCGGATGGATATGTGGTGACGAAGCCTGGTACGACAGAGACTAGTGTGCGTGGAGTTTTTGCTGCAGGAGATGTCCAGGATAAGAAGTACAGGCAAGCTGTTACTGCTGCTGGGACTGGTTAGTGAGACTATCGCTTTTTCTCTCCATCCCTTCATGTACTTTATGTGAAGCATTTGCTTCTTTTCTGTTATGGAGTATATATACTTTTATGCTGATTGAGATGGCATCAGAATATGTTATCCTAGGTTCTGTTTGCTCTCTGTCATCTGATTTCGGCAAATTAATATTTCCTGGAGAAATCAAAGTGCCAAGTAATGTAGTCAATATTTAAGGCTTTTGCCTTCAAGTTGCCCCATATGGGCATAGTGTACTGGGAACTTTTCCAGTATTTGCTTATTAAGCACGATATTGTGACGAATTGAGATGTTAATATGACCATTTTTTGTCATGCATAAGTTCTTCACCAGACTCAATGATATCTTGTTTGATTGATTATTTTTGGATAGAGATATGTAGGAATGACTTTATTTTTTTGGATAGAACGATAGGATTTAAGGTTTTGCTGCATTGAGCTTGTATTATTCTGATTGCTGCTTATTTTTAGACTATACATCCTTCTCATATCACTTTATGGTATCTTAGAAAGAAGCTGTATTGGTTGGAACATGGAAGGCCTTTATATTTTTGTAGTAGGGTAAAACTGGGGGGACCTTGAGCTGAAATTGTTAGCCCGTAGAGAACCCAATTTGAAGAGGTACGAGCATGTATCACAGAAGGTTCAAAGGTAAGAGCGATTTGGTGGAGGAGGTGAGGGAGTTTAGGGGAGAGAGAACAGGCGGCTCTGATTTCCACAGGATCTGTGGTGACTTGTGGCTGGTGAGAGAAACCTGCGAGAGGAGGGATATGTAATTGTATTACTTGGTCTATGGTGGTATTAAATATGTTGATTTATAATTGTGTTTGACATGGATATATAGGATTGGAGGAAGGCCATGTAAAATCAATATGGCCTGAGAGACTAGACTTAACCTATTCTGAACACATCTAGTATACCTCTTGTTTTTATATAGGTCTTGGTTTCATAGAAACACAAGACTCTTGTTTTTACTGGAAGGACCAGAAGCTTGTTGGCAAAACTTTAGTTTGGGAAAGTCTTGGAAGTCCGTCTTTTTTATTACAATGTTTTATCTGGTCCAATCAACCGACTAATTGGGGGATCAATCCCACAATCCAGTACCTCAGCATGACGGTTTGTTGAAATATGGTTAATTTAGTCTACTAGCATACTGCTTATGTTTGTCCTGTAGTTTTTTCTTACTGGTGATTAGGAAATATGTGTCCAAATAGTTATTGGTAGTCCCCGTTGGATTTAATTTTGGTTACTTTTGTTCCATGTTGCTGCAGGATGCATGGCAGCATTGGATGCAGAACATTACTTGCAAGAAATCGGATCGCAAATGGGAAAGAGTGATTGATAACCCGTGAATGTGTATTTCATCGGTGTCCAAGTTATATGATCAAGTAAGTACTCCTCTGGGTTCCGTAGAACTGTTTGATTATAACTTTTCATTGATACTTGTTAGTCATTCTTGGTCTTGCCCATTGAACTGGTTGATCAGAATGCAAATGTAGCATGGATCGCAAATTGCCAAATTTGTGAGAATTTTATTTATACTTTTGTGATTCTTGATTGGATGATTGGAGAACTTGGACGTATTAATGGTCTTTGGTATCTTCACTCTGTTTTACTTTTTTCCCTAGTCGAGATTTTTTTAAGTGGGCCTATTTGGACCCCAAACTTTGTTTTTGCCTGGGGTGTGGCCTCCACTTTGATCCAAGCCTTCAAATTACTTGCAGTCATTTTGCGGTTAATTGGGCTGATGTCCAATACATTAACGATGGAACTCTTTTTTTTGGGTTGATAATCGGGTATCCTGATCAATTTATGGGCACCCAAGTAATTCCGGCACTCTAAAATTAACTACAATCAAATACTATTTGTAGGCCTTGAGAATTTTCTAATAGCAGTGGAGTCGAACTTGTTTTCTTTGTCATCACGCTCCCATGGCCAAATTCATTGGGGATACAAGAAAATTCCTATATTTTGTTTGTGTGTTAGGTATTTATTTTGTCGTATAGAAGTGGACAATGAAAAATGAAAAAAGTGGAATAGTTTGCTAGTAAATGCTAATGTTTTAGTAAACCCTAATCCTGTCCTGTGGTTGATAAAGCTTACCTGCACATGCGCAGTTTGATGCTGTGTGACTCAATTAATGCTGGACTCTTTTGGTGGCACATAGGATAGGATAGGCCGATGGTAACATTGATGATTTAAATGTACCCTTGGCAAAGACACAACAACCAACCCTAATGCTGGACTCTTTTGGTGGCACATAGGATAGGATAGGCCGATGGTAACATTAATGATTTAATTTACGGTATGTACCCTTGGCAAAGACACAACAACCAACCCTAATGACTCACGAGTCCTTAAATTTTTGGAGGGACCATCTTCTTGTACTTTTGAGTTTGGAGGCTCCATACCAACACACCACACAATCAAATGATCTAGCTCATTGGTCATATCACATGTTACTTGCTACGAGGTGAGGGGTTCGAATCTCCCCATCTAGATAATATACCTTATTTCAAGGAATATGTTTGTTGTGTTTGTCTCTCCTATTTTGGAATATTGTCTGTCACGATGCGTACGATTTGTGAGTGATATTGGGGTTGATTGTGCTCCTTGTAATCCATTTTGAAATACTCAAAAGGATTATTAATGGTGCTAGGATATGTTTTAATCATCTAGGTTATTCTATGTGTTCTTCATTTGCCCCTAAATAACAAAAGTTCTGTCACTACGGTGTACAGTTTCAAAATAGCATTGCCACATTATTCTACCTCTATACAATTCATGTATGTTTAGAGAGAAAATCCATGCGTATTTGTATAGGAATCGAAATTAGCAGGGGTCAGTTCACCTCCCGGCCCTATCCTCCATACCTTTCCAAACTCACAATTTATGTTTTTTCTTGGGTCTCCAACAGTGATTTTTTTTTTTTTACAACTCATGGCAATTCGAACTGTTCATTTCATAGACCTCCCAGTGCTTCACATTTGTGAGGTAAAATAACTTTATTGGATATCGATAGGGACTTGGACGTATTGTATTTTATTTTGAAATGGTTGTTTAAGTTCAAAACTGGGAGTCTGAGGGGGATCCACAAAGTGAGAATTAGGAGAAACATGGAAAGACTAGGGGCCTGGAGACCCAAATTTGTAAGCTGTATTGAGTAAAAGAATTAATATGCACTTATGCTAGTAGGTAAATTTCAAAAATGTCTTGATTCTAGGCATCCGGCCCAATTGTGTGGAATCATCTATACATACATGTCTTGATCACCAACAAAAAAAGGAAAAAAAAATCTAAATACATGCATACATACGCACATGTTGTATGTTGTATTTAACCCTAACGGGTTGGCCTGCTGGTCTTGGCACGTCTAAGCATGGAAAGGGCTGTGGAAGAAGAAGAAGTTTTAGGGATTAGTCTGAAGTGCGCAAGTTGGCTGGAAAAAAAGAATGTTGTTGTATGTGTTCATGTGCTACACTGAATTAGTCAAGAAGCTAGGCATAAGTGTGTATCGACTTAACAGTTGCTGGATTAAAGGCCATTTCCAAAATTGGTACATTGGTGTTAGTAGCACCATCTATTCCACGTTGGCTGACTTACCCACCATAATTATTTAGTTACGAAATCTCCATGAATAAGTTCAAACCCTATTCTGTTGTATTTTTATGAGGTTCTTCAATCTTGTTATTAAGCAAATTCGGAAAGGACTTACTTGATCTCTGACTTGTATATTCCTTTGTCTCCTTTTCGGTTTTTTTGACAAATTTATCAATCTATTTCGATTCTTGTTTTTTTCTCTGAAGCATGGTGATCATGTTGGAATTGCTCACAATATGCAGAGTTTCTGATATTTTGGGGAGGATTAGATCTATTTACCTGGGGGTATATGTTTATTTAATATTGTACATCATCATTTATTCATTTAGCTATTACTTCCATTTCCCCCCTCACAGCTGGTCATATGTATAGGACAAGTGAAGGCACTGGTTCTGGTTCTGCATTATATTGAACTACAACCATTCTTTTGCTTAACAATAAAAATGACATGTTTACAGTCAAAGACCTGTGATTATTGCTTATATATCCCTCCATTTCTATAGCAATAATCACTTGGCAAAACCTGAAATGGAGGGAAGTAGGAGTTGTAGCCCTGGTGGGTAGTGTTTAGCCTATTCCTGAACGCGCGCGCGCGCACACACACACACACACACACACTCTCTCTCTCTTTCTCTCTCTCTCTCTCTCATGTGTCGGCATGAGTGGAGGGCTTCACCCTGATGTGTGTTCCCTCTCCTTTCATCACCTTCCCATCCTCCTCCCCCCCTAGCCACCTCGCTCCTCCATCATCTCCACCGTGTGGTCTTTGATGGTTTGTCATTCATGGTCGTGGTTCTAGTTTGCGGCCAGATGTTTGCGGTTGTGGTCACTATTGGTCTTGTCAGAGACTGAGCTCCGGTGGTTTGTGATGTTGTGAGGTTTTTTTCTTTTCTTTTCTTTTCCTTGGGATATACTATCGTATTGTGTTTGCACAACATACACATTCAAAAGGCATGACAAAAAAAACTGTCCATGCACATGCATATATGCGTTCATTTTGTATGTATTAACGTGATACATTGAATTAGTCAAGAAGCTAGGCATAAGTGTGTATTCAGAACAGTTGTCGCGTCTCTTAACACAACTTTATAGGGTTAGTTGAACAGGAACTTTATAGGGTTAGTTGAGGACTTGAGGCTGGTTCTGCATTATATGGAAAAAAAATTCCTATGTACGGTTAAATTTTCGATCGGTCGTTGGATGAGGAGGTAGAATATGCCCTGTTCGGTTAGGGGGTTTAGTTTTAGTTTAGTTTTGTTGACATCATCATTTTCCTCATTTCTCTCTCTATCTCTCTCCACTCATTACATTTTTTGACATCATCAAAACTAAACTAAACTACCAAACGAACACA
>JAXBDA010009501.1:0-12405 GCA_036023075.1 Gaultheria prostrata
GGACTTGAATTTGGGTCTTCCACCGACCTTCGGGTGTCTCGAGTCATCCTCCAATGGCTCGATTACTTCAAATATGACTTGGGGCGGATTTCCCTCGGCCTTGGACGTACTCGGGTACCTTCGGGTATTCTCGGGGATTATTGGGAGCGCCAGATCCTCCATTTGCTCCGCTTTTCCTGAAGTTCAACCAAAAACACCTTTCGCGCAATATCATGACAAAATAAGATTATATGCAAGCGAGTGTATCAAAAGTGCGGGAATTAGGCACCCAAATATGCAATGTTGTGTGCCTATCATTACTGATTATCATGTACTAATGAGGCCCGGATATGAGGTCCCTTGACATTTGTTAATTCGGCTGGATAATGGTTGTTATTGATTCCATTTAAAGGCGAGCATTGTTATTTTGTTGTATCGTATATTTCCTGGCTATTTTATTTTTCAGGTATGAAGCTGGGTTAGTGAGGCTGATTCGAAAGATTTGATGATTATTTATTAGGTCGAGAGAATTTTTAGAGGAGTATTTATTCGGAGGCCTTTGTATATTTGGGTGATGTAATTTTGTATGGAGGAAAATAGGGCCTAAAAATGTATAGAAATACAGTGTATTTAGAGCTTTATTCTTGAAAAATCTGGGTCATTACAGATCGTGTACTGTCCCAAAGGTTCCTCTTGAAATCGATCGAAATCGGGCCACTATTTTTCTTTGTTGTTAATGAGAAGCCAAGGGCAACATCAACATCACCTGTCTTTGCAAGAACCTCGGAGTATCGATCGTTCTCATCGACAATGGCTCGGGTCTCAATGTTAGCCTTCTCTAAACTGCTCTACGGCTAGGTTTTTTTCCTACCTCTTTCAAAGCCTCACACCTGGGTGTCAGCGCCTTTGATAATTCCAGGAGGGACTCGGAAAGAAAGATATTCTATCATGAAATCTCGTACCGGCACTGTACCGACTGTACTTTTCCGACTTCTTGTTAGCAACTGAAAAATCGGGCTTCATTTTATATTTCCAAACCTTGTCCTATTAAAGTTTTATTTCTCATACCCGCCCAACAAGCACATTTATTTTTCTAAAGCGTGATATCACAAACATAAATAAATCAACTACAACGATCACAAATTACAATTCACAACGGAGAATACTTAAAGTTTTATGTTCTCGCAATACTATTAAAAGCAAACCCATAAAACATTTTAGTTCTAAAAATTAAATTGTCTCTCAAGAGGCAATAAAAATGTTTAGAAAGTGAAATTCTCTAACATTCATAAAGCTTGACATGCAAAAAAATCCCTCCGGTCTCTCTCTTGTTACTTCTTTAGAGCATTTCTTGTAGAGAACAAAAAAAAGAAGTAATAAACCATGAGTTATGTTTGATACAAGTACTAGTTCAAGAGGAAAAAAACAGATAATAATAACCCTAAGCAGCAGAGCGGCAAACTTCTAGTTTTCTATGGGAGTACGGGTATATATATTCTATTAAAAAATAATAATATTATATTCGGGCTTGACAGGGCTCGGGTTGGGCTTTCAGGATTTTCCCAAACCCATCCCATAAACTAATCGGGCTTAAAATATCAACCCGACTTAACCTTATACGCCTAAATTTATATCACAGACCTTAAAAAAATCAGGCTGAGCTGGGGCGGACTGGATGGGCTATCGGGCTAGTGTGCAGCCCTAGTTGCTTCGCCCCTGGTATAAATACACTAGCGGATGTTTATGCCCAATGACACGTCCTAATGTAATATATTCTCAACTTAAATAAACCGTTCTATCCGTAGAGCACAAATGTATTGCAGGGGTGAAACCTATGCCATTTTAACCAATAAGAGGGAGAACAATGTTCACCTTCTTTAAAAAAGGGTGAATAAAATCGCACTCATAATCCTTACCAAAAATTGGCTTGGCCACATCATCAACTTGTAAATACTCCCTCCCTCCCTCCGGATTTGTTAGTCCATTTTGAGAGTTCGTGCCATTTTTTCAAATGATTATAATTTCAAAAAAGCCTCCAAACTTTTGCTCCAATGTCCCATCGACCTCCAAACCTCAGTAAATATTAATTAAACATCTGAACTTTACAAGATTTTTTCAATTACACCCATGCCGTCTATTTCCGTCAATTTCTGATGGAGGATATTTATGTAACACCAAGGCAAGTAGGGCTGCAAATGAGCCGAGCTGTTCGCGAGCAGCTCGCGGCTCGGCTCGTTAAGGCTCAGCTTGGCTCGGTTCGTTTACTAATCGAGCCGAGCTCGAGCTCGAGTTCTGAGCTCGTTTACTAAACGAGCCGAGCTCAGCTCGCGAAAGCTCGGCTCGCAAAAACTCGACTCGTTTAAAGGGGCTCATTAAGTAAATTAGTCTGGCTCGGCTCGTTTACTACCGAGCCGAACTCGAGCTCGAGTTTTAGGCTCGTTAAGCAAACGAGCCGAACTCGAACACCTCAAAGCTTGGCTTGGCTCGTTTGTAGCCCTAAAGGCAAGTGAGGTGGAAATGCTGATTGGATCGAACCAGACTTTCTCTCTCTCCTTGAAGTGAAATTGAGTTTCTCACAAACTATCAATCTCTTTTTCTCTCACCGAAAAACTGAACAAACCACCACCAACTTCCCCAAACCAAGGTCGACACCACCCACGAAGGACATCACCAACCACCACTGCCCACCACCACCAAACACCGCCTAACCTCTGATTCTCTCTTGGTATTGCTGAAGATGATTACCAGAGCACACATACAACGGTAAAGATCCCGTCAACTTGTTAGACAAAAAATTGACAATTTGACGCTTCTGATTATTATCCAAATTTTGTGGCACACTTTCCCTTCAAAATTATTTCCTTCATTTGTAAAATTTCCAAAGCAGATAAATCTCCAATAAACTCAGGTACTGACCCATCAAATAAAAAGATTCAAAAGGGTCAAGTCGTTAAGTTCTTAAGCTCAAAAATTGAAGGGAAATTATTTTCACACATCCAAGGGTAATATTGTAAATTCATGAAGATAAAGACAAAAAAAAAAAAAAAAGGAATGTGAAATGTAAAATGGGGGGTGTGAAAATCAGCACTTCCACATCACTTGCCTTGGTGTCACATGACCATTCTCAGTTAGAAATTAACGAAAATAGACGGCATGGGCGCAATTGAAAAAATCATGTAAAGTTTAGATGTTTAATCAACATTTATTGAAGTTTGGAGGTCTATGGGACATTGGAGTGAAAGTTTGGAGGTTTTTTTTTTTTGAAATTTTCTAAATTTCAAAAACACTACTCCCTTCGTCCCTTTTTAAGGGTGGGTTTTTCAAAAGATAAAATCATTTGATTTTATCATCCATTTAACTCATTTGATAAAATGAGATATTTGCTAAAATGAATTCACTATAGATTAGGGAAGGACATAGTATGAATTTACGGATTTGCCCCTGGCCCAAAAAAGAAAGTACAATCATTACTCATATATGGGGGGCCCCTTAAAGAAAAGAAAGGGCAAAATGGTAAATGATGCATTGGGTGGTGATTTAATCATACTTGGATTTTATCTAATGGGAAAGAGAGTGATTTTATCAAGTGCTTGATTTTATGGGATTTCCTATAAAATCTAACGGAAAACTCGGCCTAAGAGCATCCCTAATGGTATAATCAAAATATCTAAATAATCAAAATTAGCAATGTTTGTCCAAAAATTGGCTCACATTAGCATAATCAAAGTTAACAACCTTTTAGCCAATAATCAAATTTTGGCATTTGGATAATCAAAAGTAACAACCTTTTCTCAATAACCAAAACACAATAACCAAAATTTGGGGACCACACCCTATTTATAAGTTTTTTTTAGTAGAATGAATTCAAAAGTAACAACATTCTCTCTCCATTTTTCAAATACTTACTTCAAAATTCAATTTTTTTTTCACTTTCAATTTTAAATCTTTACCAAAATATGTTCAAGATTAGTCTCATTTTAAAGGTATTGTGAATATCTTTTAAATTGTACTAATATTATAAGAAGTATATTTACAAATATAAAGTTGTGCCCATTTTATGAATAAACATAGACCAGGTATAACCAAAACTGGATAATCAAAAGTTGCCACATCAGACTTTGATTATCCATATAAGACATTTTATAAGGTTAACAATGTGGAGTGTCACAATGGTATTTTGTGTCCATAATAAAAAAAGTACTACCCACTCTATTTTTATTCATAAAATGGGCACAACTTCAAATTTGTAAATATACTTCTTATAATATAGTGCCATTTAAAAGATATTCACAATACCTTTAAAATGAGACCAATCTTGAACATATTTTCAAAGAAAAATTTATTATTGATAATTTCAAATTTTTTAGAGAGTGCAATAAAATTGAGTTTTGAAGTAAGTATTTGAAAAATGGAGGGAGAATTTTGTTACTTTTGAATTTATTCTACCAAAAAAGACTTATAAATAGGGTGTGGTCCCCAAAATTTAGTTATTGAGTTTTGGTTATTGAGAAAATGTTGTTACTTTTGATTATCCAAATGCCAAAATTTGATTATTGGCTAAAAGCTTGTTATCTTTGATTATGTCAATGTGACCCATTTTTTTGTACAAACATTATTAACTTTAGTTATTTAGATGTTTTGAAATTTCCATTGTGGATGCTCTAAGGGTGAGTTTGCCATTAGATAAAATGAGATTGAGGTGATAAAATGAGGTTTATTTTATCAAATGAGGTGGGGAGCCCCTTGACCAGATTCATTGGAGATAAAATCACCTCCCCACCTCATTTGATAAAATGAACCTCATTTTATCACCTCAACATCATTTTATCTAATGACAAACTCACCCTAAGTGTGTTACCTGAGAATTTCAACTATTTTTCTCTCACATCAACTTTCACAACTTTTACATCTATTTTCCATTGCTTACTCTTATCAATATAATAATATCCACTAACTTTTAAAAAGGAATTTACTTTTAAGGGCAAAATGAGAAATGTATCTACTAACTTTTCAAAATACACACTTATTAAGGGACAACTCAAAATGGAAATGTACACACTATAAAAGGGACGGAGGGAGTACCTTATAGAACAAATCGAGATCTATCAAACAAGATTCATATTGGACATATATTTATTAATTAATTTTTTATCCGATTACAATATAACGAGAGACAAATAAATTCGGACGAAGAAAGTATTTTTTTCTTCATCAAAGAAAACAAAAATCAGTCCCTCAAAGTAATCGAGGTCGCGTGAGCACCAAAAAAGAGTAAATCGAACGTCCTTTGAGTTCTTTCCTCAAAGTTTCCATCCACTTAACTTGTAACTCCTCCATCTTATCAGTGGGGTTGCGCGGGGCCATTTGGATTCTTTATAGTACACCGTCCGAGTGCGGCGTTTGAGCCGTTCATCTCGGTAATAAGTGATTTGGTTCTCATCTCAGTAATTGATGATTCAGATGTGCACAGACCGAGATGAAACTCGGATCATTAATTACAAACTGAACGACTTTTCAAATACTCCTACCTCACTACAATCCTACAGTACACCCCTACCCCGCACTACAGGATCCCGAATTCGCTAAAGCGGATAGTTTATTTAATAGGTAACTCTATTACATTCTTTTAGGCTCGGGCATCCGCTACCTACTCATTTACATCTTGCCTCCCAATTAGGTACAGTATCTTCCCTCCCAAGGTACACGAACTAGAGTCTGATCAAACCCTAGTTCTCTCTCTCTCTCTCTCACTCACAGTTCTCTGACGGTTATTCTATTTTTCTAGTTCATTCATCTTCTCCGATGCGATGGAAAACACGGGAACAGAGAATCCGGCGATCGCCGAACAAAAAAAATCAGAGAATCTGGAGAATTTTTCTACTGCATCATCTTCTCTGATGCTGTCTACTAACTCGGAAAGCACGGGAACGGAGAATCCGGAGATTGCCCATCAAAAAAGGACAGAGAATCTGGAGATTGCCGATCCAAAAAAACCAGAGAATGATGTGGAGTTCTGTGCAAGAACAAGGCTTGAAATTGAGTTAAACGAATTCAATAAAAATCCCCCAACACACGTTAGTTGTGGGCCTATAAGTGATGAAGACATGTTTCATTGGCACGGCATCATAATCGGGCCTGCAAATACCCCTATTGAAGATTCTCTTTTCCATCTCTCAATCGAATTCCCCGCAGATTATCCTTACAATCCTCCAAATGTGAAGTTCGAAACTAAGGTACGTACCGGTCGATTTGATCCGTTGCTGTCTTTTTTTTCCCTTTCTTTCTTTTTGATAACTGGATGTCCTGGTTAGTTTGCATGCATCTCAACTATATTTTGGGGTCTGAAAGCAACTAGTGGCCCCATAATGTGTTGGCAACGGAATCGAACCTTACACCTTAGTTGACTACCGAAAGATTGAGGACAAGAAGCCGAGTCAAACAAAAGAAAATTAAGGACAAGAATGGAGGGTCTACCGAAAGATTAGGTGAACTAGGGGTAAATTTTGGGCCTCTAGTCTGGTGGATTTGGTCTCCTAATGACGAAGAATATACAATCCACAGCGTTGGTTTGTTACAGATTTGCACTAGGATGTTACCATTGATTCGGTGAAATCCCAATAGTCTCCAACTTCTGCATATTTTTTCTCTTTTGCACGGATATCAGGCAGTGCAAGGATTAGGGGTGGGAATTGTACCGTATCGTGTCGTGTCTTGTCATTCTAGGTTTCGTGTCTTTTCGGATTTATGTTAAAACACCTGTTAATATAAACGTGTCAAATTTTTGGCATTAACTTGACCTTTTTAAAAAATGTGTTGTGTTTGAGTTGACACTGTTAAGTTCCTTAGTTATTTTTCCAAAATGTACATAAAATTATACACTTGGCAATGTTGTGCAAACAACTTATTTAATCCAATAACAAAAATGAGGATATTTTCAACACTATCTTCGTCACAAAATTGATAAAACCAACACAGTATTGGGCAAAATTTACCGAGTAATGACCTTGAAAAACGCCTAAGCCACAACTAGATACAGGTCTCAAAATTAAATACTTTTGTACGATTTTGAGCTACAATAATAAAAGGCACCAACAACTATAGACTGAGAAATTTTTATGTTAAAGTAATCAGGACGTTAGTGTAAATAATTTAGTTGGTTCTGAACTTTTTAGCATGGAAACACGGTGATTAGGAAATTCAATATTCAGTTGGTATTGATCTCGGAAAAAAAGTTTTATAATGTGTCGTGTAATAATATGCATGTTTCTATATAAATTGACCCGAACATGATTTTGAAAAATCAAATCGTTCGATATTGGGAAAAAAGTTTTGTAATTGGTGGTAAAATTTGATATTGGGAAAAAAGTATTGTAATAGGGTGTAATAAAATAATATGTATGTCATGCATTTCAATATTTAGTAATTACACTAGTATTTTCTATGCAAGTGGACCAAACATGAATTTGAAAAATTAAATCTCTCACTGATTAGGAAATTCAAAAGAATCAAAACTTATCTATGAGGAACACAAGCAAGGGCTATTGATTGGCGTAGCCAGCATTGTTTTCGAGTCGTGTTGTTTCAGGTCAATTGAGTTCAAGTTGACATGAAAAATTAAACGGTTATACATGTCCTTATCGAGTTACGCGAGTCTAAACTAATTTGATTAGTTTAATTTTCTTGTCGACATGTCGAGTGATATTCGTGTTAAAAAGTGATTGATCCAAATTCTGTAATTTCATGTCACTTTAACGGTTTGTGTGTGGAATTCCCACCACTAAGAAGGATTGCGTGTGAGATATTGAGAGATAAAAAGCTTGTTCTCCATTATACCCACTTTCTTTGCTGTTTCCTCTGGTTGACCTTGGCTTTTGACAAAGTCCTCTGAATGGACTCAGCATTCTTTTCTTCCACATTTCCATGCAGTTTCCCAGTGCCCCCAGAGGTAAAGTTCCAAACCAAGCTACCAAACATACATATTTGGTCTGCTTAAGTTGTTCCGCCACCAACTGGTTTAAGTAATTTTTGGTTTGTTTTTATTTAATTTTTTTCGCATTTGCTAATGTTACGTCAAAATTATCACGTCTTTGGATTCGTTTTGACGTGAGGAATCGGAAAAGTAAAAAAAATATGAGAATTACCCAATTTTTTTAGGAAATGACCAAGAAAAAGCCCGAACTGTCTTTTTGGGCTTTTTCTTGGACATTTCCCAAAAACTCTAGGTAATTCTTATAATTTTTCACTTCTCGGGTCCTTTCATCGAGACGAATCAATAATTCACAAACGCTTGACGCAAAGCTAGTAAATGCGGAAAAAAAAATTGAATAAAGACAAACAAAAAAATTAAAAAGACAGTTCCACTGGAACCAGGCCTAAACGAGGTCCCACCCTAAAAAAAATTCTTAAAAGCATTCTTATTAATTTTTTCCATTATTAGTTTTGCTCTAGAAATTGACTTAATACGATATGCAATTGACAAGTAGGTTTATTATAAATCATTAGGGGAGTATAGAGTAATTTGCATGGTATTGGGCACTGCCACATGGTGCGCTCACTGCCCCAACACTCTTATCTACCACACATACAGAGTAAGGGTGTTGTGGCAGCACGTGGCGGTCACACTTGAATCGTTAAAGGTGAATCTCGTTAAAGGCCCTGGACACTCTGAGATACTATTTCAAACCTGCTCCCATTTCGCGTAAAGGGGTGAATCTCGTATTTTTGTTTATAAATAGATTTTGGAATTGTGTTGATAGTGTGACGGTCTGATATGCAGATTTATCATCCAAATGTTGGTGAAGAAGGTGAAATTCACATTGGCATACTAGGAGAGCAATGGAGTCCTGTTCTGACCACAGAAACACTGCTTCTCAGCATCTCCTCAATCCTCCTGGACCCAATTCTTTTTGCAGACATTGAAGATCCAATCTTAGATATTTGACTTTTGTCGGGTCTGGTCGGCTTCTTGCCAACTTTGTTCTTGCTCTTAGGCCCTAAGTGGCAGATGATTGCCTTAGACGTGGTGCCAATTTTGTTGGCATTTTCGTTTTTTGTCGTGATGCGTGTTCTCACGGGTCCTTTTAATCTTTGTAGTTATATTCAAAGGTTAATGAATACTGTTTCTCTGAACCACAGACCCAATGTGCGAATTTTTCTCCATTTCTGGTCAATGAACAACTACAACTTTTACTTCCGACCGGGTGAGGGCTCCTTTGGTTATGCGCATGAGAGGATTGTCGCGCTGGTCGTCCTATTCTTGGGGAAAAAATTGCTAATCGGTAAGCGCAGGGCATGTATATGGAGGATGCTATGTTGCTTGATGACATTAGTTGATTAGATGCTGTGAATTTTGGAGGTTAATGTCGATGGCATTAGTTTCACTTTCACTACAAGTCCTAACTCTATTAAGTACAATTGAGAAGTTACAAGTGAAATAATTGACAGTTTTTGGCCACAAAAGATAAAAGACTCTGAAAGTGAAGAAACCAAATTTTTGTTTTCTTGATTTATTGTCAATTTTTGGGGGTGTTTGCGATAACTTTTTCTTAGATTTTAGAGCGAAATGTGAAACTATGGTATAGATTTGTAGTATACCTCACATGCAGCTTGAAAGGCACAGGACATGATGCCTTTGTTAGAGTGGCTCTTTGGTTTATAGGAAATTTAATTTCAATATTTTTTTTTATTGTAACTACGGTCTTGACAAGCTTTAGTGGACCTCGACTAATTTCTTGAGGATTATTTTCATCGTCAACTAGTGAGTGCCCAATCAAAGCCAGGATAAAACCCGGAGTAGCCTCAAAAGTTCATGGATCTTGGAGATTTCGAACTTGTGACTTAGAGAAGAAGCAACCTTGTTATAGGTCCAAAAAACCTTTGGTATAGGTCCTCAAAACCTTTGGTATAGGTCCAAAAAACACGCAATTTTTTCTTAATTTTTTACCTTTCTGTATAAATAAAAAACGACATATAAATGATACAACCCGACTACGCGTACGTGGGTGTGCGTACGCATCTTAACCGTTCATTTCAACAAATCGACGGTCCAGATTTTAAACACTCTTTGATCGTAAGAGTTAACTCTTACCGGTCAAAGAGTATTTAAACATCTTTAACATCTAGACTGTCGATTTGTTGAAATATGTGCTTGAAAAGCAAAATTTTTTGCATTATGCATACGCGGGTGTGCGTATGCGTAGTAATTTTGTAATGATATGAGAGTTTTCCAAATGATAAAATTAGCTGAAATCAACATTTGCTAAAATCACCAGATAATTTTAGCAAATGAGGAAGCCATTTGCTAAAATAAAAAATCTATAAAGACTTAATTACTCCTTTTTCTAATATGACAAGGATCAAGCCTTCTTGTAGTGCAAATCATGTAGTGCACTCTTAACTTTTATGGGTAAAAGTGCTTCTATGAATCTGAACTAGGAATATCATTTACGGAGATGGGATGCCGCATTACAAGGTTTGCATTATAGGGTTTCCATTTCTCAAGGAACTACGAACATTTACTATAACTTTATTAGAGTTCACTGTCTAAATTGACTAAAATCCATATTTTGATGAATTTCAAGAAAAGTCATTCTACTCACGTACATAACCAAAATATCATTTAACGAAATAATCTGAATAGAAATTTTTTTGCTCAATCGGATCCTAAAGCTGATTGCCCGGCCATAAAAGGTCAAGTTGTACGAGAGTGAAACATGCTTTACTTTCCAACGCGAAAGCAAGGGATGCCATTGGCAATTGAAGAGCCCATTACTTTGCATGCTTTCCAAATATGTCATCTTGCGTGCTTTTCAACTATGTCATCTGATCGATGTAATAACTACTCTCTCCGTCTCCTTTTAAATGTGTTACATGAGAATTTCAACTATTTTTCTCTCACATCAACTTTTACAATTTTACATCTACTTTCCATTATTTACCCTAATCAATATAATAATACCTACTAACTTTTTAAAAGGAATCTACTTTTAAGGGCAAAATAGAAAATGTACCCACTAACTTTTCAAAACACACACTTATTAAGGGACAACCCAAAATGGAAACGTACACATTATAAGAGGGACGGAGGGAGTATATCGTACTGGCCATTTTCATTATCAAAGTTAGGTTTCGTTGAAAAAAAAATCAAATTTCACAATTTTTTACAAATCAATTTGTCTTACTTATATACTTTGCCTTTTGTTTTATTGGGTTGTTGGGATGCATTTATAAGCTACCTCTTGCCCGCATTTATAAGCTACCTCTCGTCCTGGGACTCTAATTTTAGGATGCATTTATAAAGCTACCTCTCGTCCTAGGACTCCAAATTTACTCTTAAATTTAATTACGAAGATTGAGTTGTAGCAATTCCAAGTATATGATTGAAAAGCAACAAATAAAAGAGACACTCCCTCCGTCCTTTTTATAGTGTTTAACTTTCCATTTTTGGCTGTCCCTTAATAAGTGTGTCTTGAAAAGTTAGTAGGTACATTTTCTTTTTTGCCTTTAAAAGTAGATTCATTTTTGAAAAGTTAGTGAGAATTATTATATTGATAGATGTAAGTAGTGGAAAGTAGATGTAAAAGTTATAAAAGTTGATGTGAGAGAAAACAAGTTGGAATTCCTATATAACACACTTAAAAAGAGACGAATGGAGTAGAAGATATGAATGATTTTAAATTGAAAGACTAAGTTCCACTTCCACACTATTAAAAGGACATAATTTTTCGTTTAGTTATGAAACACATAACAGTCTTGCAACTTCTATCGATCCCAACCGTCCACAAGGAATCTCCGATAATACTGGGGTGAATTTTTTTTTTTGATCGACAAAATTATATATACGTATAAAATTCGACAAAGGGTACATCGAGGATAGAATAAAGGCAAAACACATGCTTCATGAAATAACCATGAGGCAAAGTGTTAGGGCCAATACATAAAAACCATCCAACAAAAAGTTGAATAATGAGGAGCCAAAAGAAAGTGAAAGCACCCAAAGCGTGTGATGAATCAGCCATCACAACAATCAGATCAGCACAACTCCTCCTCCTCAGAAGGCATCAGAACAATCTTTTAGCAGCACTACCTTAAGGGCATGTTTGATAGGAGGTTTGAGAGGGGGATAGGATTATTAAGGAGGTGGATTTTTCAAAATACATGTTTGGTTGGATTTTTTGGAGGAGGATTAATAGTCCCAAAGGACTACCAATCCCCCAATTTTTTTTTTTTGACTTATTAATTTTCCTCGACGAGAGGAATCAGAAAAATAAAAATTATGTCTTTTACCCAATTTTTTCCTAGGTAAAAGTCATAATTTTTTCGATTCCTCTCATCGAGGAGAACCAATAAATCACAAAAGTTAAATGCAAATGGAAAAGCAAGTAAATACTTCCTCCGTCTCAAAATAAATGTCCAAAATTACTATTC
>JAXBDA010009502.1:0-12405 GCA_036023075.1 Gaultheria prostrata
TGAGAATTATTTTCGAAAAAAATTTACACCAATTTTTCTACTCAACAAGATCTTTAAATCGGTGTAAAATTTTTTGAAAAAAAATGAATGCTAATACATTATGTTTTGCATGCAAAATGTACGCTTCTCCAAAAGGGGCTAATTTACACCAATTTTTTGCGTGAAAAAAATTTACGCAAAAAATATGACCCCACCCTCTCAGATTCCTGGAGTCGCCACTGACGATAAGGACCCAAACCCCTAGAACACAAGTGCTGTAGGATCCATTCGAGTAGAGTGAAATGAGAGAAAAGGCAAGAAAAAGAGAAAAAGAGAAAAAAAAAAAAAAAAAAAGAAGAAGAAGAGATTTTTACGGTTGATTAGCATGAAAACAGTAGAAAGTGGTAGAACATAAATTTTCTTGTATAGCTCATTCATGGCTATATAGCTTTCATTTTCTTTATGAAAACCCAAGGAAATTTTATTTTCTTGTGAAAGTTGTCACCTCAAAAAAACTTCCTATTCTGTTTATAATTTTGTCTTTCCTATCATGATCCATGTTAAATGTGAAGGCTAAGTTAACTACAAAATTTTCTTGCAAGATTTTCATAGAACTTTCCATTTTAAAGCATAGAGAAAAATATTTTTTCTTTTCACTTTCTTTTCTTCTACTTCATTTTCTCTCAGTTCTCATTTTCCAGCATAATTTTCTTTTCTAATCAAACGGACCCTAAAATACTCAACTACGTGGCATGTCAACGTTTCCCATTTTTATTTTGAAAAAATAAAAATAGGAAGAAATAAATAATACCCGAGACGTATTCCTTTTTATCCAACATGGATGATAGTATTTCAATAAAGTCATCCGGCACTTACAAAGTTTTCCAACGAATACATTGAAAGAAAGATACAACCAAAACCTACATCGCTAGTAAAATGGGAAGACGAATGCCAGAATCCAAACACAAGAAAAGTTAAAATTTACAAAAATCCATCTAAAAGACCAAACAATTCGGCTAAATGACCTTGGGGCCCAGGGTTATGTGTCTAACAATTCAGACCACGATGTTTCTTATCCCTTTCAAATTTTTGTTTTCTGTTTAAATATCTTTTCAGAAAGAGACAACTGGGCATAACAAAGAAAAATGGCCTTGCGATGCAAATCTACGTAGTAGCTGGCTGGGCCCCCGTGTCATTTTTGGGCCAAGTCCTAAGTAAGCCTGGCCCACTCTATAGGCCCAAACTTTGGTTTTGTTATACCAATAATGGAAAACTTGCATGTCGTTTACTCTATCAATCTTGTGTCTAGTCACGCACAAACTTCAAATGCCTGTCCCTGTAACCTAAAAAGCCAAATTCTTGAGGGCAAATTCTCATTTTATTTTTTTTCCCGATTTGAGGGTCAGAACTGTTCGGACTAGCTTGAGCCGCACCTTAACTAGATTTCCTCCAGGGTCCGGTCAAAGGCAGGTGCCTATCTACGCCGGGACTTTGAAATTCACAAGAAAAGCTCTTGCTACCTCTCGCCCTAGGGGTTGCTAAGTTTTAGGTCTGGATTTACCGCTTATTCGTATTACCACTTGAGCTCCCGTATTACCACTTGAGCTCCCCCATGGGGTTCTTGTGGGCAAATTCAAACCTCTCTATGCCGACTCCCCCCGGTGACAGATCCCCTTTTCCAGGGGGGTTGGGGCTGTTGGATGGTGAATTTTGTTTTTGTATTTTAAAAATCTATGTGTGATCCAATGGTCGAAACCCCCCTGGAGTAGAGGAACAGAACAGTGGATCTGGTTCCACTCCCCCCTTCCCTCTCCTATCTCCAACAGCCCAGCTCCACATAACCTAGCTGCCGCAAAGGGGGCCATGTAAAATCGGCCTTTCTTGGCGAGTTCTGACATCTTATTTCCTAGTTGATCGGCTCCCCCTTTCGATCTCCCCACCCCAAGTCTGGTCAGCTGTCTTTTTGACCTGATCAGCCCCCCGTTTCGGTTTCCCCTTCCCCGTCCGATCGGATTTCTCTCCTCCTACCATTGGATTTGGCTCCCGGCTCCGTTGTCCCCTTTTTCTCGGGTTTGTTACATGCATGCATGTTTGTCGATTATGCTTTGGCGTTTGTTTTGCTCGTTTGATGCAGGGTGTAGTATGGTTGGATTGTCGTTTGTTTGGCTCATTGTGAGTTTGTGGTAGGCTTGCTCGATGTCGGTGGTGTCTTTTCAATGGCTGTGGGCAGGCTCGGCCCTGAGATTTTCAGGGCCCTAAGCGAGTTTTAATAATGGGGCCTTTCTAAACTTCTATATATATTTATTGTTCACTATGAATGCTAAAGGACCCTTGTGGTGCAGTGGTCATTCGAGATGAGTTAGACTAGGTACATGATGTCGCGAGTTCGATTCTCGCCTTCTGCAACTTTTTAGAAATTTTTGTGCATATTCCAAATGTTGAGGCTTCAAAAAATTGGCGTCAGTAGGACTTGAACACAAGATCGAACGCACAGACCAAAGATTCCTTACCGCTGAGCCACAGTAGCACTATGTGCTAAGCAACAGACCTATAAAATATTTATTATGATTTACAAATTTGGGGCCTCTATTTTTGGGCTCAAAAGTTGGGGCCCGAAGCGACGGCTTGGTTAGTCTTGCCTCAGGGCCGGTACTGGCTGTGGGTTTGTCTGGATGCATGCATCTAGTTTAGTTTCAGTTTTTGTTTGTGTCGATCTGTTTTATGTAGGTTACATTGATGCACACTCGCGCATATCTGTGTGTTCTGTTTGCTTGGTCGTTTGTTGCCACATCTGTGTGGAACACTATCTTATGTGTTGTAGGCATAATGCGTTTATATGGTCTTCGCCGGTCGCCGTCATGTCATGTTTTCCTTATGTAATGGCGATAACACAGTGTAATGGCGCTAGCAATGAAATTTTCTCTCTATTGACCAAAAAACAAAAAACCTTGCTATTTGTGAGACAGAAATGTTCCATTTAAGCAATTTCAAAGGACAAAAACTTGAAAGAAAAATAGAAGAATAAAAATTTAAACCAAAGGACAATACAAATAATTAGTACCAGCTAGTGATTAATGATCCAATATATGCTGCTCAGTCTGGAATGATTTTTCCAATTACAAATAGAGCTTTTGGGGATTTCTCAGCTATAAATGGCCTCCTCTTGGATCTTGCCCATCATCTCATGAACTGTAGTTGCTATTTCATCCACCGTATTTAGCTGACAATCATCTCCAACCTGTCTCAGACGATACGATGTTATCATGTTATGCTGAAAAAAATGACTTTTTATCACGAATTTTGTACATAAAACTTAGTAAGAAAATATATATAAAAACGATGTGCTAAGGAATAAATTAATATTTTGAATCTTGATATGCTTTGAACTTACGGAATTAAAAATGGCACGTATTCACGTAAATGGATAAGAAATTAGCAGATCGGAAATCGAGTGGTAACTAACCTTGACACTGAGAGAATATAGGACCATTTGATCAACAGTAGTGACGTTGAGGTGGAGGATGGGAAGTCCCAAAGAGTAAAAACCAGCCACCAGTTTCAAGAGCTGTTTTGGTTGCTTTCTTGATACTAGTATTTTCACATTGGCATGGCTTTCTATTTGGGTCACTTCAACGTCAGCAATCGTGGACCCCTTCTCGAACGTACTCGAGTACTGATCTTGACCGGTCATAACAGTGTCGTTGTGACCGGTCATAACAGTGTCGTTGTGACCGGTCAACCGAGTCGTGTATTGAGGGAAAGTGAAGAAATTGGCAAAGAGAGGAGGAGAGTTGGGGGAGTTTTGCTTTAGTACTTGCTTGTGAGATTCGAGGTATTGGACGAGTTGCTCAAGTTCCTTCACGTAGTTGATTGCACCCCCTACTATTGATGCTTGGTCCCCCTGCTTTGTCGACAAAAGTAAGAAAAACAAAGAAAATTGTGTTAAGCTAAGCTGCTTGAAATTTACTCCCTCCGTCCTAAAAAAAATGTCCGGTCAGACGTCAGAAAAATGAGAATTTGCAAAAATACATTTAGTATCTATTGGCAAAAAGTTCGAATTTTCTCGACAAGAAATACGGTACTTTTAATTTCTGGATCGTTATGTGAACCGGAAAAACTTTTTGCGATGAAGGTGGTATTAGAAAAATTATTGCAATGGAATTTTTGTGAGAAATATAATATCGACTACCCACTTTACCTACCTACCTAGGCAAAAATATTACACATCAAAAAAAAAATGGTTCACACTGCTGTAATATAAGTGCATTCTCGTATTTAATCTTCATTTTCTTTATATAAATTTTAAAAAAAATCAACAAATTATTTAGCAGTAGCATATATTATCTTTTTATTCGAACATTGACACCGTTTAAATAATGACCCCGCCATCGGTTGATACCGAGATTTAATAGTCAATTGTGGTCACCGTAACATTTATCAAACTTATAAAAATAAAATTTAGAGAGAGAGAGGACCCTTTGAGCATAAGAGGGCGGCATCAACGACCGGAGCACGGCGAGGTAGTCGTTCATCACCCTCCGCCGGTTTCGTTCGACGGCAATGTGAGTCATCCTCTGGCTCTCCCTTTCTTCCTTATTCTTCAACTTTCTAGTCGGCCGCCTCTTTCTCCTCCCCTGTACGGCCACCGGAGCTCCAACCGGAGGAGAGCATTTTCCGGTGGCCTCACCGTTGCCGGTGACATCAAGATTAGGTGAACAAGAATTGGAATTGGAAAGAGGAGAGTCCCAAAAGCTATTGGAGGCTCCTCCTCCTCCTATGTTGTACAAATCATCTTTTTGGCCATAATTGAATGGGTCTTGTTGGAAATCCACAGTTTCTAACGCCATTCTCTTCTCTCTCCTTTCTTTATTCTCGCTCTCCTTTTGTATTATGAAAGGCATATGGAGAGAGACATATATATGGAAGGAGTGTGAGGAAGGTGATCCCATTAACCTAAAAGCTTTTGAAGAAGCAAAGATGGAGACAAAACCAACAAGAGAATGATATTTTTTGATAATCAGATATCCAGACTAGTACTTGCGCACATTTCGACCTTAATAAACAAATGAGTTTTTTTTTACAAGGAAAATCAAGAAGAATTAGTTGTGTGTTAGAAGAGTTGAATTTAGTGGCGGCTTCAGAAGATCATAGAACGGTATTTAAAAATTTTACGATTTACTACCTCTAGACTACTCCTATATGAATAATTTCTTTATCTATTAATATCAGCAATGTCATACAAAAAAGCAAAATAAACAAGATATTAAAATCACACTCGATGATTTTTCGTAATTTGTGGGCATGGGTGTTCTTTTTTTTTTTTTGAATTGATTGTTCAAGAGTGTGAAATATGGGTGTTCCAATAAAGCTGAATTAAAATTACTACACATTTTGTTCAACAAATATTTTTTTTTATCAAGTGATCACCCTTTGCAAAGAGTAGAGCCGCCTCTGATTAAATCTAACGCGAGATGAACTTGGAATAAACACCCGACCACTTCAACTAGATTGCAAGTTTGGAATAGAGGTTGTAAATTTTTACTATAAATAGTACTCAATCCGTTCGGAACCACACAAAAAAAAAGAAAAACCAACAATGGAATACTCCTATGCAAGAGAACTAAAGAGGAGCAATATGATACATGAAAACTTTTTCCGAAATTGTTCATGAAAGAGAAATCAACGATTACAGAGAAAGAGAAACTTGTCGGGAAATTATGAATCGGAACCATTGATTTGCTTTCGATGAGATTTGAAATATTGAGCTCAACGAACACCACAACAACATATAGTTGGGTAGGAGAGCCTATACAGTTGTAAATTTTTCTTAAAGTTATTATTATATTTATAAGAAAAATTTAAAACTTGAGTAGACCGCTCACCTAAATTAATCCGTCCTTGCGTTATCCGTCCTTGCGTTTGTCCTTCGCTCTAAAGAGTTTATAAAGGTGATCAACTAACCCAATCTTTATCCGATTCAGGTTGGGGATAATGACCAATGTGTATTATAGTTGTAGACCTCCAGACAAAATACATTTCTGTGGGACCTTTACCGTCTTAATTGGACTTTAGGCAGTTGGCTACAAGTCATGCTGTGCTCCCAAAAAATGTCCTTAACCCAAGTTACAAATTGCACTAGGTACTGCTCCTTCCGTCCCTTTCTTAAAGTAGAATATTTTATTTTGAATTATCTCCTACTAAGTACTATTGTTTTAAAAAATTAGTGGGTAAAATTTTGTATAATTATTATTTTTTCCTTTTGAAAAATTAATAGGTAAAGAGTCAATGGATAAAAGTTAAGGATAATTTGAAAAATGGAGGTAGAAAATAATGTGAAAGGTGTAATGTGACGGTACGTAAAAGTTGATGTAAAATATATTAGATGACATCTCTTTAATAAATTAAATTTACAAAACAACACCCTTAAAAAGGGAAGTGAGTATTTTTAACATAACCTTTTTTTATTCATTCACCTATGAAAGTGGTTGAATATTACCCACCATGTTATTTGTTAGGAATTCCTTTTTCAGACTATTTTTTCCTTATAAATAGAGACTTTGTGAGTATTAGGGTTTGTCCACTCTTGTGTCCATTAAGTTAGGCTCCTTTGGATACCAATATAAGGAGTGTTTTCTCGGTGGGTATCATTGTGGAGATTAGGGGTCCTTTTGTGTTGGGGGCTTGATATTAGGGTTTTGGTTATCTCCTTATCGGGTTCCATCAGAAATTTGTCCGGAATAACGTTTGGGTGCTTCATTGAGAGTTGCTGGTATAACCGGCTCTTTGTATTCTCTCCTCGTTCATAGTGAATCCCTCTTGCTCTTCGCCTTTGGAGTACATTTTTGCTTTGTACTTGAGTGGAACCAAGTAAAATTTTGTACCCCTCCGTCCGGATTTGTTGGTCCGTTTTGGGGATTCCAACTTTTTTTCCATTACTTTTTGTCCACTACTTTTGTGTAATTTTTCTCTACTTTAGCCTTTAACTTTTGAAAATGGACAAACATTTTTGGACTTGAAAAAGTATGTTTGTGGACCAACAAATCCGGACGGAGGGAGTATCATTGATTTATCACTTGTTGGTTTGTTTATTCTCTTACTCCGTGACTGTCATAACATCATCAGTTCTACTTCGATGACAAGAACAATTCATCTCTTAGAACATGATATTTTTAACTAACCCTCCAAACAATCAATGCAATCGGTTATCAGTCACTGCTTGTTTAATTCACACAATTTTCGGTTCAAATTCCTATCAAACTTCTAAACTGAAAATTATGTGTTTATATCAAGCACTTGTTGATATACGATTGTGTTAATTTTTTGTAGGGAGAATTAAAAGAGATGGACCATTCCAATCATCGAAAGATGACAGGAATATGGTGGGTAATGTTCACCCACTTGTATGGGTGAACAAAGTTGAACTCCAAGCGATACACATTTTCTCGAATGTCAATTTTCAAAGTTATACTCGCCGTCTATTTTTGTAGGCAATTTTAGTTGAAATCATTCCGATATTCAATGGATACTACTCAACCAACTCTACAAAATAACCACCTCTTGAATTGCATTACCAACCAATAACACCACCTCCATCCCTTTAGTTGTATTAACTTATAATAGGACAAATTTTATTTAGTGATAAAAAAAAAGTGATCAAAAAATGTAAATTTTTATTTACTTTGACTTCGTACAATAATATAATGCATATAATATTAAGGAAAGTCAAGTTAGATGTAAGGATTACAAAAGTTGTTAGTGCATTTTTTGAGGGGGTGTGCCACTAACTTGGTTTTTTCTGGCTTTTTAGCTTTTTTATGTGAGAGCTCGAAAAATACATTGGCTTTTTGTGATTTTTTATGTGATGTATTGTGAGGGGATGACCTGTCTCGAAAAACACAATAAACTGGCTTTTAGCTTTTTAAGTTAATGAAACAGAGCCGAGCTCATGGGATTCGCTTAAAGCATTTAAAATCACAGTAGAGCCGCGTCTACAATCTAGGTTTGAAGTTTGAACCGCATAAAACTGTCGCATCTGAATCGTCCATCTCCATAATTAATGAATAATGATCATAAGTTTGTGAAAATTCTCAAAGATACTTTTCTTGTCGTTACTTCTGTGTTAGCAATTTTTGTTTGTTTGTGTAAAGAAAAAACTTCGATGCACTGAATGGAAAGTGAGGAGAGAGAAAAGTAAGAGAGAGTAGCAAAGGTCATGTGGGGCCTCTTTGATGCAGCAAGGGATGCTGGCCATCCATGTGACTGATCGCCTGCAAATCATCGACTCCATCCCTTGCAAAATTCTTGTCCATTTTTTTGGTATGCAACTATGTTTATTATTTTTAAATTGTTTATATTTATCAATTTATAATATTTTTTTATAATTTTAAAAACATTATTTAGAACTCATCGGAGAACTATTAAATAAGATTTATATTATCTATAATACTATACATTTGAAAATATAAATAATTTTTTGAGGTGGTGTAGTAAAAATGGACAAGATATATCGAACTGTGGGACAGTGGGAGTAGTATGATAAAAGACCAACATCCCTCCCCTTTCCAAAGACATGTGTCCCCTTTTGTGTTTAGCCCCACCTTTTCATCACTTCTCTTATGATTAACCTTTCTATGCTAATCCAAATTTCCACAAAACATTCTGACATTCGGGAGTTTCCCACTTGATAAAATCTGATTTTATCAAGTTTTGATAAAAATTAACTGGGGAAAAAAATCTGATAAAATATCAGATTTTTGTACTAAAAATATGAGATTTTATCAAAAAAAATTCTCCACTTGATAAAATCAAGAGTTGATAAAATCAACTCTTGATAAAATCAAGATGATAAAATCTGATTTTATCAAGTGGGAAACTCACCCTCTCTCTCTCTCTCTCTCTCCTATAAAAAGATTCTCTCCTATATGCATGAAAAATATATAGAGCCGGCTCATAGATTTCGGAGGTTTAAATCGAATTTACTAAACGAGGTTCACCCTATATTTTGTATACAAAAATTGGTCAATAAGAAGTCTTTATAAAAAAATCATTGCAAAAGATTTGTCATTACAAAATGCAAACCTATAGTTATCAATTTGAACATTTGTCTTCTCTCACTTTTAGTGTCAAACGTACTAATTAAGTCTTTATAATCAAACATCTTCACCATATCCTTCTCAATGAACAAAATAATCAATCCATTTAATCATTCTTGAGGCATGGTTGACAAAAGATAATTTTTTTTACCAATTTCAACTTTGAAAAGCTTCTTTCCCCTTACGCAACAGTAACCGATATAGTCAACAATATTTTTATATGCAATCCATGCATTCGGAAACAACCATCCATTACCTTCAAGTAATTCAACACATCAATTGGCTCAACTTGTTTGTTATTTCACAATTGTCAACAATAGTAAAAGCGTAACAGATGGGCACAAACTCCTCTATTAAAAAATTCATGAAATTAGGCCTCAATTTGTTTGTTATTTCACAATTGCCACCCCATGAATTTTGGACCCTGAATTCGAATTAGGCCATTTTTTAATTGGGGGCCCCAATTTTTTTATTTTTTAGTGGGCCTAAAGCCCAAGCTTCTTGAGCTTCATGTATGAGCCGGCTCTAAAAATATACTTTCTCATTTTTTTAATGGTAATTGATTTTGGTAGTTCATTCTTTTTTATAACCATACTCCAACATTCGTTTTTTAGTAATATTTCAAGATACACATAGTATGAACACTAAAATAGAACATTTATTGTGTGGTCATCAAAATATGGAGCGCCAAAATTATTTTTCTTTTTTATTAGTTGTACTTTTCTCTCTCCATTAATGTAATTTAAAACAAACGATACATAACCCCCACAATCATACTAAAACCTTACTACAGAACCAATGGTGAGTTTCTCATTTGCTGAAAGTAAAATATTTAGTACCCGCAGTTCCTATTTGTAAAAAGTAACCATAATTTTAGCATATTTAATACCCGCAGTTCCTATTTGTATAAAGTAACCATAATTTTAGCACTGTTCTATAAACAAATTGGCTTTGAACAACTATAACTTTTAACACTTTTATAAAAAAATTAATTTTTAGCAATTGATGCTAAAAACGGCACACTCGACCCAAATTAATTAGAACGAAACAAATAAACTTATTCAGGAAAACCAATTTAATCAATCTTTGCTTTTGGCAATGAATGTACTACAAAGCCAGCCACCTAAACCAGCCCATGTGTTTGCCATAAAAAACCAACTGTAGTACTGTACAAAGGTTTTTGTTTACTTCTGTCCGACATAGGTTTCTTGCACTTCTCAGCATTTACAATTGTAATTTGCATTTCGGTTTTTATAATGAATTTGCAAGTGAGGGAATTAGCTAGCTAGAAACCCTTAGAAATCATATTTTTTTATAGCCAGGTGTTGAGGTTAGCTTGTGCGCACATTGATTGATCCCAGGACCATGAAGTTAACAACCGGACAAACCTTACCTTCAGTAGCTCCAAAGGAGTTGATGCATATCGGAGTTTGACTAATTAAAGTGCAATTTCAAACCCCTAAAAAACATATTTCTCGATATAATTTTGTAATTTTTTTTATACCAAATTAAAGTGCTCATTGAGTACTTTAATTTGGTGCAAAAAAATTTAAAAACGTTTTACGGAGGTGCCTTTTTTAATGTCCACAAAATACACGTTTTCCAAACGGATCATTTAAAAAGGGACGGAGGGAGTACAAATAAAGGTCTCTTCAAAATTGTGTAATTAATATATAAGAATAATATTTTATTGTTAATTCAGGAATATATGTCATTTCGTTCTCTGCTTCCCCTTCCGTAGTGCGAAGTTTCTCTCTTCTCCTTTTCTTGTCGAGAAATATCACTATCAATCCAAGCAAACTACAAAAATGCTAGTGGACCTTTAGTACAAAGAAAGATCTTGAGATGAAATGTCCAAAAATTGATTATTAGAATTTAGAAGTGATGAGTTTTCTTGAAGCTTCCCCGTAATTAAATACTCCCTCCGTTCCATAAAGTTTATCCAGCACGGAGTTTAAGGACTAAAAAAAAACTTAGTTCTTTGTCAAACAAATGTTAATTTTTTTCAACAAAATAATAGAACAAACATTGATCTATTAATTTGTGCAAAAAATATTATTTTTTTCTTGACAAAAGCCTATTTTTTTTAGTCATTGGACTCTGTGCCGGACAAATTTTATGGAACGGAAGGAGTACACGCTAATATTATTAGGAAAGACGTTTGAAGAGAAACTTGCAAAAAACAAAATGAATCTGGCAGCTTTTAACGGGTCTAATCAAAGCTTTTCAAGTTGAGCTTATCTATCTATACAATATACTCCCCGTCCCTATTTTATGATCCCTTTTGAGGATTCCAACTAAATAAAGGAACATAATTATTGCATTTTTCAAAATTTACTTTTCTCATTTTGCCCTACAATCATTACATTTTCCTACTTTTTTAGTAGTACTAATTTCAAAAGGAGGGGTAAAAGAGAGAATTCATTACCTATTACCCATCTAGTTTTGAAATGGGACAATTTTTTTGGGACAGCAAAAAATGCAAACTAGGACTATAAAATACGGATGAAGGGAGTATTACTTAAATAAAAAAAAATGGTGATTAGTGAGAAGGCAGTTTTGTAATTCCAAAAAAATGGTAATGCTAAGTATCCAGAATCTAACCACACTATTTTATTTTAATTATAATTTTTTACCTTTTCTGGGTCATTTTTAAGTTTCCTGTTTCCTGTTTTCTAGTATGTGGTGTTTGACTATTAATTTGGAATAATTAATGCACATAATTTGTATCCTCACTTATGAGCTTACGAACACTTTTTCACCCGTAGAAGGTAAAATAAATTGTCCAACATTATTTTGCATGATGGATGATCACGTATCTTATTTTCCGTTTTATGATTGTTTCGTAATCTATCTTATATCATGTGAACAGTTCATATTACTCCAATATAGCAATAAATGCACGGTGGTGTCCATAATGAACGGTGGCCGGTGGATTTTGGTTTCGACTGCCGGTGGAATGAATTTAATATTTTAACGAAAAGCACACAAGCACGATTCTGTGAATAACATGAGTTTGCTGCTAGTATTGAGTTGTTTGCGGGGTTGAATTAAATTAATTATTCTTCACAACAATAATACTCTTGGGGCTTAAATTTTTGAAGAACTTTTTGTGGGATCAAGTGCCGATTTTGACAAGAGAAATCAGGAAAAATATATTTAGGCCTATTTTGGCTAAAAAAAGAAGAAGACAGTTTATTGGCTTAAGAGCAAGCCCAACAAACTCCCTAAATTGACTCTCATCCCTATTTTAGGGAGCCAAACCCCAATATTAGACTCCAACAAACTCCCTAAACCCCTCCCTAAAATACAAAAATGAATAGTGCCTCCCTAA
>JAXBDA010009503.1:0-12404 GCA_036023075.1 Gaultheria prostrata
GTCGTGATGTTTAAAGAGTGCTTCTGCTACTGTCTTACATTAAGGAGCAGAACAAATTCAACCAAAGCTCTCACCAGATTTCATTGATCAAAGAAACGTACAAAATGTTCTAACTATCTTTCTTGAAGAGCTAACTAACTAACAGTCTATTTCGTCTATTCCGTTAACAGATGCTACTTTGATGGGATTCAATTGCTTTTGTTCCAGGTCAGATGCATCTCTACTGCTACTCATGCTCCGCGCACTTCGGAAACACAATCATTTTGATAGTTAGTTAGATCTGCTATATGGTATTCTTGGTGTCCGGAGGTTCTGAAATTTCAGAAAGGGTTTCATGGTATTGGAGACTCTCTGTCTTTTGAAGCTAAGAGGGGATGCATTTGGTTGAGCTATCTTGGAGATCATGATGGTGCCGAACAATTAAGCTGAGCTTCAAACTAGCTAGGAAGAAGATTGGATGCTGCTGGTTTCTCTTGCTGCTCTTATCATAGGTTTGAGGAAGATCTCTTATGAATTGAAGACCTTTTAAGTTTATCCTGGTAATGTATCCTGTTGGAATGCAAATGAGGTTCTGATTGTTTTTTTTCTTTTTTCTTTTTTTTGGGAGGTTGTTCTACTTGGAGTTTTAGGATGCTGATGATTTTCTTGATAGAATCGATTTCTAGGGAGAAAGCCTCCTCCCCTGTATCTACTCCCTCCCCTAATTCTTATAATTGAATTATAGGTAGCCCAGGGGAAAGATCGAGCAAGCCGAATGCATAAAGGAGTAATCCCTTTCTTCGTTATGCAATGCCAAGTTTGCCGAATCGACCGAGTGGTGTGTGCCGCTGGCATGATACATACCATCGGATATGTGGATCCTGACGAACAGGAAGACTGGCATGAAAGGTGGGAAGCAATCTGTGCTGACCCCTTGGACGGGTTTTCTCTCTCAATGCTGAGGATTCTAAGAGGATCCAATGTACGGGTACTTAAAACCCTCAATGGGTTTTCTTTCCATCCCTCTATTTCGTCCTTCCAACTCCCATGGAGTAAATGTGTTAAGTGCTTTCCGATTATATAGTGTATATCTCCGGTAGACTCATAATCTTCCACTTAGAGGGGCGGGCACAAGCTCGTAAAACTCGAACTATACCGATCCAATCCCCAAAGAAAACTCTAATCTCAGAGAGTTCGTTCTAATTACGTTGACACATGCGGAGAACGAGTGTAACAAAGGAGATCATACTCCAAAGAATCAAGGAAGCATGGTACCAGTAGGGTGCAGGGGCAAGGGCGGAATAGCTCATCAACACAAACTACGAAAAAGCCTAAAGGCCTTGCAATCTTACGGAAAATGCACATGATGATGAGTTCGAGGGTTAACCTTTTAACCAAACACAAGTCCATCGATTTCGGGTCGCCAACCTCGGCTGTTGTACGGATTAAATATCTAAGGAACTTTTGGAGCGAGTGAGAGCTGATCAGATGGCTCTCTACTTGACTCGCGGAATGGTTCCTGCCCCTGGGGCTTTGTTTACCACAAAAAAACTTTCTTTGTCTTTTGATCTTAAAAACAACCGGATCGGTACTCAAGTTGTCTATGTCTTAACCCATCGATGCCATTTTTTTATGTAGGAGGTGCTTCCGCTCCCTTCGCTTCCGTTTCTAAGGTAAGGAAGATTCTTGACGGAAATTCTTCTGTGATTCAATGGCAAGGAAACATAGAAAGAGCCCCCTACATCGATGTTGCATCCGCAACCCTTCCAAAGTTGGGGATTATAGACCAATTTCATGTTGCAACACCATTTACAAGTGCATAGCCAAAATCCTGGCTAAAAGGCTTCAAACAGCTCTTCCTGATTTAATAGACCCTCTTTTGAGACCTACTTCCTCCTTGCTTTCGACTTAGTCCTTGCTTTGCGACGACTATAGCACCTTTTGGCTTGTACTCTTCTTTGACCTTTGGAACAGAGGGGCACAGACTCCACTAAAGAGTCTGATTGGAATTCGCATTCTCGATAACAATGAGCCGCTACGAGATCTCAAAAGCGACAGAAAGATAGTAAAAAGCATGAACGAACCCTTATCGTAGAATCTTTCTATTCTATTTTGATCCTGGTGCAGTTCAAGCAAGACCCCCTGAAGGGAATCTCTGACTAAGCAAGCCTGCTCTGGAGGGAATCTCTTACTAAGCAAGCAAGACCCCCTGAACTTCCCGTCTCCTATCTGCATTCTGAAAACCAATGAGAACCTATGATGTCCGGGAGAGGCTGGACCGGACCGGGCTAGCATGAGTCTCAGTGATGAATAAGATGTCTGCCAAGTGGTCTTTGGCTCATCTCCTTCAGCAATCCTGACTTGATAATAGCCCGATCTCAAGTCAAGCTTGGTAAAGTACTTCGCCTTGCTAAGTTGATCAAATGAATCCGCAATAAGAGGAAGCGGATACTTGTTCTTAATGGTAAGCTTGTTGAGTGCCCGATAGTCTGCTAAATAGGTCTGCTTAAAAGCCAGCTACCAAATAAACAAGAACAAGATTTGCGACTTTCCCGGAAAGAAAGGAAGACAACCTTGACTGCTCCTTTACGTTTCCTTGTGGGACAGCCAAAGGTGTACTCATTTGATTTGGGATGTGAATTCGGTGGGTCGTCCCCCCTTCCTACGGGTTCCCCCACCGACCCAGTGACACACCAACCACGCCCCTTCCCTTTCTCCAATCATAAAGCCCCCGGATCCCTTTCTTTTTCTTTCATCCCCCTGAATAAGTAAAGCCACGCTCTTTCTAAAAAAAAGGGCGAAGCGCCCGATGGATCTGACGATCCTCTCTTTGTTGGAACCAAGTGACTTCATTAGGATCGGATCAATTCCAATACAGAAAACGATATGAGTCCGACCGGGCCCTGCTCCAGGTAAATTTCTAGTCTTTATTTGATTCTTTAGTTGTCTCACCGGGAGAAAAGGTTACGATATAGGAGTGTTTTGAAGTTCTTCAATCGTAATCGTTCACGGCTCTTTACGAGCTGTAGGCGCACAGGGCATGGAACGGAGCTGAAGTCAGATTGGAATTTATGCCTTGTTAGAACGAGAGCCTCAAAACAAAGCGATCTAGGCGAGGTGATGGTGGGGAACTCCAACTTGTTTTTATACCTCGCCCAGACAATCATGCGACGAATCTTAACGCGCGCTGCCCGACTCGTTCAGTTACCCCTTTTTATGACTAGTTTGCCTTATCGTCCTTATTTCTTTGATTCCACATGTAGAGACAACTAATGACAGGAAGTAGGGACCTACATCCAACGTTTTGAATCTGAATGGCACTAAGGAAACTATTTGTTTATTTCATTGTAAAATTTTCTCTGATTGTATTTTTTTCTATTTGGATGTCTCTTTGCGTTGTGATGCCAATTTCCTTGGATTCCTTCAATCTTTATAATTCATTTCCAAAGATTAATAAAATCTTTTTTGTCGTTCAAAAAAAAATTGCACAGGGCATTTTTTGCTATTTGGCAATACCTATTTATATTGCCTTTGCTTTGTAATTAGGATAAGAGTGTTTTCAAATTAAACACGCGAGGAGAAGAGAGAACTTTTCTGAGAGAAAAGAGATCTTGTACTCCATTTTTTTCAATTACAGTAAAGGTGGCTCCTACGGTTTTTTTTCTCGCGTCGAGGTTTTTCACTTATATCTATGTGTCTTTCCTATTTTCTATTTACAAGCATTTTTTTTTAATTTCAATCACTCTAATTTCCATGATTAGTAGAGGCACTGTGGATTTAACGATGTTGTTCGATAGGGCTGTACAAAAAAATCGGTGAACCGTGAATCCGGTCCTGACCGAACCGATCCGCACATTTTGGATTTTAACCGTGGATTATTGGTCCGGACACGGATTCACAAAATAGTAAACCGTGACTCGCGGTCTGGACACGGATTTTAATTTTGAAACCGTGGATTAACCGATCCGGACCGTGAGATTTATTATAAACACACACACACACACACACACACACACACACACACACACATATATATATATATATAGGAAAAACTTCTAATAAGGCCCCCTTGTTGAAGTTACCATAAGGACCTCCCACTTCTGGATCAAATTTTAACGATCCAAACCGCTCAATGTTTTTAAAACGTGTTTTTAAGGCCCCCCGCGAGAAATCTCCAAAAATAAATACCCGGAAGGGCTTGATCCGATCCGTTTTCGCTAAAAACGCTATATATAGCGCTTTTAGCGAAAACTGATCCGATCAAGCCCTTCCAGATATTTTGTTTTGGAGATTTCTCGCGGGGGCTTTGAAAATCACATTTTAAAAACATTGAGCGGTTCGGATCGTCAAAATTTGATCCGAAAAGTCAAAAAAACCCTTGGTCCGCATGGTATTTTACCATAAGGGGCCCTTATGTGAAGGGGCTATATATATATATATATATATATAGGTATAAATAATTTTACAAGTTTTATAAATATTGTTAATTTGATATAGGGTTTTATTAAGTTTTCTACTTTGGATTTTGGATTAAAGAATTAATCTGCCTTTATTTCTACTCATTGATTCAATTCGTGGATGAATTGCCTCTATTGATTCAATTTCATGGCTCCATCACATTTTATTAAACTATCTCTATCAATTCCTGTCCCCTAATGAAACTGTTTGTGTAATTTAAATATGACAGGTAATCAGTGGATAAAATCGGAACCGATCCGTGACTCGCGGATCAGATTGGAATCGGACCGTGAGACTTTTAGTCCGGACACGGATTGTGTTTTCTAAAAACCGTGACTCACGGATTATGATTGGATTCATGTCAATCCAATCCGATCCGATCCGGACCATGTACACCCCTATGGTTCGATTCCTACCATTCAAGTCGCTTAGGAATTCTTTCATATAAAGTGCATAAAGTAAACGGTACATATTATGGAGCTTGTCCCCACAAAAATTACTCTACAATCATGGAGTGAGGTGGGTCCACCATTTCAGTAACAAAAAAATTAGAAAGTTTAGGGGCACCCACTCAGTCACATACTAGCCACATTCATGCATGTGGGATCTACTTTGAGGTCTTACACGAGTGATCGGAGTCGTTCAATTTGTTTAAAATATTTTTTTAAGGGCCTCTCTAAAAAAAAATCAGCTCAATCAGATACCGGTAAAAACTTGATTGATTAATTAAAGTTTCAGTTCCTGAATCAAACGGGCCAAAACTTTAACAATTTTATCGAGTCTTTCCCGATATCTAATTGAACTGATTTTTTCAGAGACCCTTAAATATTTTAAACAAATTGAACGATTCCGATCTCTCCTGTGGGATCTCAAATAAGTCCCACACGTGTGGGTGTGGCTGGTATGTGACTGAGTGGGTGTGTCTGTAGCAGCAAAAATCAGCCCATTAGTCTTTACCATGCCATGTGGATAATGTGACCCACCCCTTTCCCTTGTGCATCGGGCTGTTTTAACTAACAGTTTTTTTTGCCGCGTCAATTGCCATGCATCATACTTTTTCTCCTCCTCTCTCTCTCTCTCTCATTGCAATCTCTTCAACTTCTCTCTTCGATCGATCTCATTGTTTTCTTGATGGATTTTTGTCTCATTTTTCATTAAAAATGGATTTCTGAGGCTCGTCTTTCTAGGTAACATATTTTCTCTTTCCTCATTTTTGTTTATTACGGTAATTTGATTTTAGCTCTGGTGCAAATTCTTTAAATTTTTAGCAATTCTTTTATCATGGGTTCAGCTCGGAATGTTGTAGTATTCTTTTTTCTTTTTTTAATTTGATTTTATGGGTTTGATGTTCTGTCAGGTTAGGCATTCTCTTTTGAGTTTTGACCTAATTTTCCTCTGGGGCTTTTGAATTCTTGGAGGATACATAGCACAAGTGGCTCCTCGAGTTACAAGATGACAAGAGGAAAGATAACAAGAAGGATAAGGAAGACGCTCCGTTGGAGCAATCTCTATACGTTTGCATGCAGTGGTGGAAATGACGGTGAAAAAGGGGAGCCACATCAATTCCAAGGCCCCGGATTCTCACGAATTGTATACTGCAACGAACCATTTCGGCAAGAATATTGCTCCAACTACATCTCAACCACAAAGTACACCATCATCACGTTCCTACCCAAGGTCATCGTTGAGGAATTTCGTTGTGTTGCCAACCTGTATTTCCTACTAATTGCACTCCTATCATTCTCACAAGCGTCCCCATTCTCCCAAACTTCGCAAGTTGCTCCATTAGCCTTTGTGCTTGGTCTTAGCATGATTAAAGAAGGTTGGGAAGATTGGTGTAGGTTTATTCAGGATATGAAAGTAAATAAGCGAAAAGCTTGGGTCCATGAAGGGGATGGAGTATTTAGCTCCAAGCCATGTAAGAAAGTTCGAGTTGGAGACGTAGTCAAAGTGGAGAAGGACAAATTCCTCCCAGCGGATTTACTATTTCTTTCGTCTAGTTATGAGGATGGAATTTGTTACGTGGAGACTAGGAATTTAGATGGAGAGACCTTGAAGGTTAAGAGAGCTTTGGAGGTAACCTTACCTCTGGACGAGGATATGACATTCAAGGATTTTGTGGGTAAACTTTCATGCGAAGACCCAAATCCGAACCTTAATACTTTCATGGGTAATCTCGAGTATGATAGTCAGGTTTATCCTTTAGATCCTAGTCAGATTCTCCTTAAAGGTTCAAAGCTTAAAAATACGGCTTATGTTTATGGAGTGGTGATATTCACTGGTCATGAGTGCAAAGTCATTCAGAATAGAACACCATCTCCTTCGAAAAGGAGCAGAGTAGAAAAAAAAATGGACAAAATCTTTTACATTCTTTTCAGCCTCCTTGTATTGATCTCCTCGATCAGCACATTTGGTTTTGTCAGGAAGACATCGCTCCAATTGCCAGCTTGGTGGTATATGCAGCCGTATAATAAGTCAAACATGTATGATCCAAATGAACCTGTCTTGTCAGGTTGTGCCCATTGGATATATGCCTTTACGCTGTATGGGTATTTGATACCCATCTCCCTCAATATTTCTATCGTAGTGGTGAAATTCATCCAAAAAATAATTATTAATAGGGACATCCATATGTATGATGAAGAAACCGGAACTCGTGCTCAAGTTAGGAACTCAAATCTAAATGAGGAGTTGGGTCAGGTTGACATTATTCTTTCTGATAAAACAGGCACTTTGACATGCAACCAGATGGATTTCGTCAAGTGTTCCATTGCTGGTATGGCTTATGGGACACATTCTAGTGAAATTGAGCTGGAGACTGTAGTTACTTGTAAAGAGGAAAAGTATCAGAAACCTCCGATAAAGGGATTTAGCTTTGAGGACAGCCGCATAATGCATGGAGAATGGTTGAAAGAGCCAAATGCACATGTCATTTTGCTGTTTTTCCGTGTACTTGCAGTTTGTCACACTGCAACTCCAGAAGCAAATAAAGAGACTGGTGGATTTACTTATGAAGCAGAATCCCCAGATGAGGGTGCTTTTCTTGTTGCTGCGAGGGAGTTTGGGTTTGAGTTTTATAAAAGAACTCAATCCAGTGTATTTGTTCGTGAAAGTGATCCTTCTTCTAATAAGTCATTTCAAAGGTTAGATCATCAAATGAGGAATTTGCTTTCATGGACTGGAAATTGTTAATTAGCAGGGCATTTTTTTTTCCACTTCTAATGTGTCATCTGGAGAATTTTCAGGGAGTACAAAATTCTCAACTTGTTGGACTTTACTAGCAAAAGAAAGAGAATGTCGGTTATTGCTCAGGACAAGGATGGCCAGCTTCTTCTCTTATGTAAAGGCGCAGACAGGTTTGGCTCATGAAATCCTTACCTAAACTTTTCATCTTGATCCCCTAGATATTCGCTAGAGGAAGTTTAGGGTTGTATAATAATGTCATTGGGATAAGCTTTGAGCTTTCTTATCTCCTTCGACTTTTCAAGGTCATCCGTTTTGGTAATTTGATAAATGGTTCCACTTGCTTGGGTTATGCAGCATCATCTTTGATCGGTTGTCCAAGAATGGAAGAAGGTATGAGGAAGCTACTAAACAACACCTAAAAGACTATGGCGAAGCTGGTTTGCGTACACTAGTTCTGGCTTACAGAAAACTTGAAGAGGCAGAGTATTATGCCTGGAACAATAAGTATATCAAAGCAAAGACTTCTATTGGTGGTGATCGGGAGGCAATGCTTGAAAGGGTATCTGATTTGATTGAAAGGGATTTAATCCTTGTCGGCGCAACTGCTGTGGAAGATAAACTGCAGAAAGGGGTACTTCTTTGTCATTGCTAGAGAGAGAATTTTTAAAGCATTCTTGTGTTCCTCTCCATCCCCCTGCATTGTTTTTCTATAGGTGCCTGAATGTATTGATAAACTGACTCAAGCAGGTCTCAAAATCTGGGTTCTGACAGGAGATAAGTTAGAAACAGCAATCAACATAGGGTTAGTATTCTATCAATCAAGCTCATTATCTTAAAACTAACTTAAAACTAAAATAATACTACTATTTGCGTGTTCCAGATTTTCTTGTAGTTTGCTTCGACAGGGCATGAAGCAGATTTTTATAACAGCCCTGACTGGAGAAAAATTTGCACAAGATTCCAAAAAGGTATGTGTCAATACATAATGCGCATAACTAGCAGAAATTTATACGCTTTCATGTTAGAATTTGTTGGTCTTTGTAACGCACCAGGCAGTGAAGGACAACATTAGGATGCAAATCACTAATGCCTCTCAAATGATCAAGCTTGAAAAGGATCCTCATTCCGCATTTGCATTAATTATTGATGGAAAAACCCTTGCATATGCTTTAGAGGATGATCTGAAGCGTCACTTCTTGAATTTAGCCATTGACTGTGCATCTGTCCTATGCTGTCGTGTCTCTCCTAAGCAGAAAGCCCTGGTACTGTTCTTTTCTCTAAACAGATTTGCTTTGCCTTATGGACTTTCTATTTCCTGCTAGTTTACTTTCATCTCTTTTTTGTATGTTCAAGGTGTTGTATTCATTAAATTTTGTTTGGTCACATAACTAGGTAACAAGATCGTTAAAACAAGAAACAAGGAAAATAACGTTGGCAATTGGGGATGGTGCAAATGATGTTGGAATGATTCAAGAAGCAGATATCGGTATTGGCATCAGTGGGGTGGATGGAATGCAGGTTCGTAGCATCTCTTAATACTCATCTTGCGTACTGCATCACTAAAGTGGTTGGTAAAATGAGTTTTTGTAGAGTTTTAATGTTGCTGGTGCCTTTTAAATGTCTATGTTTTACGAGGCAAGAGGTAGTATATCTTTTAGTCCTACTTGATGTAGATGTTATCCGGGAGTAGTCCAGTGGCTTGGTCTGAGGTTGGCCATCAACAAGTTTCTGTGTTTGTTGTTTTGGATGGAAACTTTCTGTATCGCTCCATTTTATTGGAGAAAATGTCATAAAATGAGAAAGGGAAGCAATATTGCTTTGGATACAAATACCATGGAGCATTTGTTGTTTTCAATTAGGTTGTTCGTTGTTTCATCTTTCAACTTCTTCGTTAATGTTTAGCACTTTCATACATTCTATGCTACGTTGCAAAATTTGTAACGCCCCATGTAGACCACTGGCCTAGTACCCTGATTTGATCACAAGCAACACCACATAGCCCAAAATACTTAAGGTCAAGGTACTAGTAGTCTCTTACATGGTTTGTTGTATACCCAAGATCACTCATGTAAACGATCAATGTGGGACTAAACACCATCTACCCCCAAACCTGGGGTATTACAATCTTCCCCCCTTAGGGATGCAACGTCCTCGTTGCATAGTCCGAGCAACCTCCCCTGGTGTCCGTGGTGGCAGAGCGCATCCTACCCACCACTTGGACCAGGGATGTGGCTCTGATACCATTTGCAACGCCCCATGTAGACCACTGGCCCAGTATCCTGATTTGATCCACAAGCCACACCACATAGCCCAAAATGTTTAAGCCCAAGGTACTAGTAGTCTCTTACATGGTTTGTTATATACCCAAGATCACTCATGTAAACGACCAATGTGGGACTAAACGTCATCTACCCCCAAACCTGGGGTATTACAAAATTGGTAGGAGTATCAAATTGTTTGTCTTGTGAACCTCAGAGTATGCGATGTGTTGATACAAATGGTTAAATATGTAATCCAGTGAAAGTGTTAGCGGACATAACCATGTACTATTCAATGGACCACTTTAGTCTTCCATTAGCCTTCTGCTATTGCAAATTTCGTTGTTTTCTCGGGCGATATGAGTAATGAATTGGACCAATATTAAACACGTTTGGGTGATTATTTTTTGCACATTATTTTCCTCTTTATAGTCAGATTTACAATATTCTCAACTTCTTTGCAGGCTGTGATGGCAAATGACTATGCTATTGCTCAATTCCGACTTTTGGAAAGACTTCTGATTGTCCATGGACACTGGTGTTACAAAAGAATTGCTCAGATGGTACTAATTCAGGAGAATGATATTGGTGTGACATGTTAAGAATGGTTCTTTTTCTTCCCAATTCAATTGTGACATTGGATTGAAAATTAATAAAAGCAAATAAACTTTATAATGGGTTCATGAATAAGCCATCATTTTACTTCAATGTTAATTTCCGTAAGCACTAAGCAATGAAAAATTGAAGGCAAGTAAACCAATACCACAATTTTATGGAGTGAACGGAGAAATTACATTGGTAAATGTTTGGGTAATTACTGTTTTCTGTTTTTCCCTTACAATGGCTTGGTAGGGGGAAACTTAATTGTAGTACGTTTTACACCCTAATAAGTTTTGCAACATAACTACTCCAATAAAAATTCCCTGTTTCTACCTTTGGATGTACAAACATGCATTACATGGTTATGTTTGCTACCGTTTTTTTTTTCCGGCCCATCTGATACTAGCTAACTTGAATCCACTGCATTCAGATATGCTATTCCTTCTACAAGAACATAGCAATCGGCCTCACACTCTTCTACTTTGAGGCATTAGCTGGTTTTTCCGGGCAATCGATTTATGACGATACGTACATGCTGCTATTCAATTTTATTCTCACCTCACTACCTGTCATTGCACTTGGGGTATTCGAACAAGATGTTTCGGCTGAGATGTGTTTACAGGTAAGTCAATAAGAACAGCTCTATTGAGAAATTCGTTTTCTTATTATCAAATATTATCACATTAACACGTTCCTCCTGCATTTTTTGTAGTTCCCAGCCCTTTATCAACAAGGTCCAAAAAACATGTTCTTCGACTGGTACAAAATATTGAGTTGGATGGCCAATGGAATCTATTCTTCTGTTATGGTATTCTACATTAACATCATCTTCTATAACGAACCTTTCCGATTTGACGGCCAAATAGCCGACATGTCAGCTGTGGGGACCTCCATCTTTACGTGCATCATTTGGGTAGTCAACTGCCAGATTGCACTCACTATACAACATTTTATTTGGATCCAACACCTCTTCATATGGGGGAGCATCGCAACGTGGTACCTATTACTTTTAGGTTACAGAATGATATCACCGGTCCATTCTGGGAGTGCCTATCACCTCCTAGTTGAAGCCCTAGCTCCAGCCCCTGTGTACTGGTTTGTTACTCTTTTTGTAACTGTCACTTCTAACCTTCCTCATCTGATTCATTTGTCACTCCAACGGCGTTTCCATCCGATGGATCATCAAATCATCCAAGAATACGAGAAAGATGTCCAGGATTCACAAATGAGGACCAGAGAGCGGTCTAAAGCGAGACAGGAGACGAAGATTGGATTCACTGCAAGGGTAGCTGCAAAGATTAGGCAATTGAAATGAAGGCTAACAAAGAAGCATTCATCACTACCTCCACAGGTCGAAATGCCTCCATCATAATTCGTAACAATTAATGGCCGCAAGGGGATTTTGGCCATATTATCTTTATAATATGAAGTTTCTTGGCTGTTTCTAAATTTATTTGTAGCCGTTCTGAACTTCGTTTTATAGTCGTGTTGTTATTGATTTTAGTGGGGTGTGTTGAAGTCCCATTCATTCTACAAGATGTTTGATGCTGTTGTATGTAACTACACATCATGATCTCAGTGCAGCTTCTGAAATTTGTTGATTGTAATTCACCACCATTCTTTTTTTGTACAGTTTTTTTTTTTTTTTTTTTTTTGGGGGGGGGGGAAGAATTCTTAACCATTGCAAATTTTTATGGTCATGAAAATTTGAAAGCTCCCTGCAGCTCTTGGTGGTTTAAACGGCATGTTTGTTCGTGTACGAATTGATAGCTTACATTTGAAAAAAAATTGATAGCTTAAGGCTGAGTTTTCCACTCGATTTTATCCGATAAAATCTCAGATTTTATCAAAAAAATCTCCCACTTGATAAAAGCTTGGATGAGATTTTATCAATGTCATTTCTCTAATGGTAGGTGAAATTAC
>JAXBDA010009504.1:0-12404 GCA_036023075.1 Gaultheria prostrata
AGAGGGTAATTAGGTGAGTGGAGTAAACTTGTAGGTTAAGCAAATGGCCGGATTTTAGGGAGATAATGGCTCACATGCAGCAGAATCTCATCATTACAGCCACTACCTGTAACTGACTGGTTCACACTTTGGGCGCCCAAGGTGAGGTTGGGCGCTCAAGGTGGCCTTGGGCGCCCAAGGTGGGTTCAGATGCTGGATTGTGCTTTGGCTTGGCTTGGTTATTTTAGGTTAGGTTGATGGTTTTTGAAAGGTTTAAGGCTAGGTTTGAGGGTATTGACAATTTCAAACCTCGTTCAAATCCTTGAGGTAGTCCACATTGGTCTTTTTTCATCATTGGGAATGCTTGCGTGCATCTCGGGTTCAAAATCGGGGTGTCTACAGTTGCCCCTCTTGGACAATACTTCACATCATGAGTTGGTGTGAGTGTTTGTCCAAGATAAGAGACTCCGATTTCTTTCCCGAGATTCACTTCAAGCTACATGGGAAAACTTTAAAAAGTAAATGGTCGAGCTCTAGGAGCTGCCTACGTACCCCATTGCAGGGATCAGACCAGTGTAGTTCTTGGGGCAATCAAAACTTTTGAATGTCTGATTAATGAGGAATGCTTTGTGAAGGGAAAGATGGTACTTGTGATCAGGTGATGATTTAAACATCCAGTGGACCACCTCCACTTCGGGTTCTAGTGAGGAGGTAGCAGAGGGTCCTCCGGTTGGTGGTGATGCGACGGTGGTGGATGATCGTGGTGAGGGGGTGCCGGTTACACACCCGGTTGAGCACTTACGGAGGAGGGTAAAGATGTAGGGACACCTACAAAGGAGGTGGTGATAGTGGATGAGGTAGAGAGTAGTGATGAGGAGAGTGGAGAAGTCCCGGGCGAGAGATGGAGAGTGTGGCCGAGAGGTGGGGAGGCCGCGATGATGACGGAGTGGGGTGTTAGAGGGGCGACGGGCGTTAGTGGTAGTGGTGATATGGGTGGTAGTGGTTTGGGCGGTGGTAGTGAGAGTGGAGGTGCGGGCGGTGGTGGTGATGACCCGAAGGGAAATAGAGTGGCTATGGAGGAGTCGGTGAGGGAGCCAGGGTCGGTGGGGATTTCTTTAGGTGATTACGCTGTTCACGCTAACCCGGAAAATGTGGCGGCATTAGATCGGGAGGCCCTTGGTGTTTTGGATGCGGTGAGGGAGGAGGTTGTTGCATAGAGAGAAAGGGAGATGGTTGTGCTCCGTAAGGCAGCTTTAAATATTGACTGGTTAAATTTTCGGGGTCTCGGGCTCAATGCACTTCGTTATTTGCATTCCATCCCTATTCGTCATGACATTTTGCGAGCTGCCGCGCAATGCTGGGATTCTGAGTTGCATGTGTTTCGTTTCGGTATCCAGGAGCTTTGTCCTACTGTGGAAGAGTTCCAGGATTATCTTGGGACTCGCGTTCTTATGGAACCCGTCATTCCTCCAGTCAGGGTCGGGTTTGCAAAGATTCTTAGAAATGAGCTTGGCATCAGTGACGGAGCTGCACAATTTCTGATTTGTGGTAATACCCTCAACGTTCTCCATCTTTTTGTTGAATTTAGTCCGTCAGGGGATATTTTCAACCTTTCCGTCCAGAATCGCCGCATGTTTGCTTTGTGCATGTGCCTCTTTGGTTTATTCTTGTTGGCTACTGGTGATGGCCAAGTCAGTTCTGCCATTGTCAGCATTGCTTTGCAGATTAAACAACGCCGGGATGTGGTACCATTGGTTTTGGCCGAGACTCTCATGGGCTTGGATGGGGTTAGTTCCGGTCATACCGGGATTTTTGCTGGAAGTCCTCTTCTGTTGCAGGTTTGACTTTTGGCTTTGATTCTTGGTTTCAGCTTTTGGTTTGGGTGATTTGGTTCTTATTCTGGACTTTTTCTGATTTCTGGCAGCTATGGCTATGTGACAAGGTAGGGCTTTTGGCTAATCCGAGAGCTAGTCAAGTTTTTGACGCAAGGACATGGGCTAACAGGTCTTTTATGGTTGACAAGGGAAATGAGGACGATTGGTTGGACTTCTTTGTTGCTATAGAGGAGGATGGGGTTGTGTGGAAATGCCCCTGGTTGCGTTTGCCTGACATGACTGGGGTCCACATGGGTGCATCTTAGGTAGTTTTGGCAGGACTGGCAGGTTTTACTTTCTACTTGCCACGACGCATTCTCCGTCAGTTGGTATCCGTCAAGAGGTGCCTTTCCCCATTCCGCCGGATTTCCATCTTCCGACTTTCAAGCATGCTGTTCTGGAGGCCTATCGCTCCACTTGGCGGGACAGAGACATTTGGGCTTCTGATCCGTTCCCCTCTCTTCACTTGCCGGGGACTTATGGTGCGTGGATGAGACTTGAAAAGGAAACACGCTTTGGTAGAATTGTGGACTGACTCATTCGCTTGACCTTGCTGTTTTCTGAAATAAATGGTATTTCCAAGTTTGTGTGTTTTCTCCATGTTTCTCATGTTTGTAAGGCTTTTATGCTCAACTCATGTATTAGATGAAATGATTTCGAATAATTATGAATTACGAGGGTTTCCCCCTCTTGGTTCCATGATGGTGTGAATGTGGTTGCAACTGACTGAATGGCTTTGAAAGATAACTTGAATCAACTCGACGGGCTACGACCGCATCTCGAAGTGAGATTGCCTACGTATCCCTTTGCAAGGAATCAGGTCATAACGTAGTTCAGGCTATGGTTCCGCTCTGGTATTCTGCTTTCCTTTTCTGCTCTGAATTTTGCCTAGGACCGCCTTTTCATGTTTTCGGTCTGGCGAGCTCTTTTGATTTTTATGCCTTTATTTTTGCCTAAATTGCCCTTTCAGGTTTTCAATCTAGCAGGCCTGCTCTAATTTTTGCCTGGCACGACCCGCCCTTGCGGTTTTCCGTCCAGCGAGCTTCTCTCAGGGGTAATATCGCTTAAGTTGATCCAAGTTTACAAGTTTGCTGAATTCGTTTTCATCCAAATCAATGAGCGCAGCTGTTCCTCCTTCGAGAATGGTCTTGATTATGTATGGCCCTGCCCATTTTGGCCGAAACTTCCCGCGAGGGTCATACACCGGTGCCCGAATTTCCTTTACAACCAGATCTCCTTCCATCAAATCACGGCTTTTTACTTTCTTGTTGAAGGCCCGCACTATTCTTCGCTGATATCCCTGGACATGGTATAGTGCGCGCAATCTTCTTTCATCAAATAGCATCAGTTCGGCAAACCTGTCTTTCAGCCATTCTGCCTCATCGACTTCACAATCGGCCATTATTCGCAATGATGGTACTTCCAGCTCAATGGGGAGCACTGCTTCCATTCCGTATACCAATGAGTATGGGGTGGCCCCTGTCGGTGTGCGAATTGAAGTTCGATATCCCCAAAGAGCTAAAGGCAACTTCTCATGCCAGTCACGGGATGATTCAATCATCTTCTCAAGGATGTTCTTGATAGTTTTGTTTGCCGCCTCTACAGCTCTATTTGTTTGAGGGCGGTAAACTGTTGATTTATGTACTTGTACGTTAAACTCCTCGAGAACTTCCGCGGCTCTTCCTTTAAAGTGAACTCCATTGTCTGATACAAAAGCCTGTGGGACCCCATACCGGTAAATGATGTTCTGCTTGATAAAGTGTGCCACCTGAGCTGCTATTAGCTTTGAGTAAGAGGCTGCCTCTACCCACTTGGTGAAATAATCGACTGCCACCAGAATGAATTTATGACCATTGGATGCTGCCGGTGTGATTTTACCTATGACGTCTATGCCCCAAATTGAGAATGGCCATGGAGACGACATGGTGTGCAACTCAGAAGGCGGGATATGCATAAGGTTCGCATGAACTTGACATTTATGGCACCTCCGCACATACTCAATGCAATCTGTTTCCATTGTTGACCAATAATACCCCTGCCTTAGAACTTTCCTTGCCAACATCATTCCACTCATGTGAGGTCCGCAAACTCCTTCATGAATTTCTTCCATTACGCGCCGGGCTTCTTCACCAAAAACACATAGCTTGTGCATCCCGCAATACGACCTCCTATATAATTTGCCTCTGCAAATGATGTAATGAGAGGCTAGCGTTTGTATAGTGATGCGGTCTTTTCGTTCGGCGCCGACCGGGTATTCTCCTTCTTCTACTAGATTCCAAATGTCTTGATACCATGGTTTCCCATCGCCACCATCATTTGTGACCATCACATACTCGTAAGCAATTTTGGTCCTTTGCTCGATCATGATTGGTCTCATTCGCACCCCAACAGGTAATTCAATCATAGAGCCAAGTGTGGCGAGAGCATCAGCAAATTGGTTCTTCATTCTCGGAATGTGAGTAAAGGTTACCATCTCGAATCTATGAACCAAGTCATCCAGGTCCTGTGATAGGGCGTCAATTTTTCTTCTTTCACTTTCCAATCACCGTTCGCTTGTGAGACCACAAGGTTAGAATCCTTAACTACTTCCAGTTTTCTTGCCCCAATTTCCAAAGCGGCTTCCATTCCCACAATGCATGCTTCATATTCCGCTTGGTTGTTTGTTACTTCAAAATTTATTTTGAAAGAAAGAGGAATGTGCGTTCTTTCTGGCGAAACAAGTAAAACTCTGATTCCAAATCCTTTCTGGTTAGCAGCCCCGTCAAAGTATAACTTCCAAACTTCTTCCGTTGTTGTTGTCATGATGTTCTCATCTGGAAATTGAAACTCAGTATCTTCCGGCCCGTCGATCGGATGATCTTCCAAAAATTCTGCCACTGCTCTTCCTTTTACTGATTTGCGCATGACATATTTGAGCTTGAATTCGGCCAATAAGAGTAACCATCGTGCTAACTTACCAGTGAGTGTTGGCTTCTCAAACAGATATTTGAGAGGGTCCATTTGAGAAATCAACATCACTGAGTAAGCCAGCATGTAGTGTCTCAGCTTTTTGGAGGCCCAAATAAGAGCCCAGCAAGTTTTCTCCAAAGGGGTATATCTTTCCTCGGCTCCAACCATCTTCTTGCTTATGTATTACACAGCTTTCTCAACCCCAAATTCACTCTCTTGAGCCAACATGCAGCCCATTGCTGATTGTGATACTGATAGATACATGATCAAGGATTTTCCCGGTGTTGGTGGCATTAATACCGGTGGATTCTGCAAATACTTTTGAATAGCCTTGAATGCCTTTTGACATCTGTCATCCCATTTAAACGGAGTCCCTTTCTTCAGAAGGTGAAACATCGGCTCGCAAGTTGAAGTCAACTTGGCGATGAATCTGCTAATGAACTGAATTTTTCCGAGGAAGCTCCGTACTTCCTTCTCTGTTCGGGGAGGTTTCATTTCCAAGATAGCTTTGATTTTTGACGGATCCACCTCAATTCCTCTGGTGGTGATCTTGAACCCTAGCATCTTTCCTGCAGTTACTCCGAACGTGCATTTCTGTGGATTAAGACGCATCCGGTATTTCCTTATCCTTTCGAAGAATCTGCGGAGGGCCGGAAGATGTTCTTCTCGTTGCTTTGCCTTGACAATCATGTCATCCACATATACTTCAACTTCTTTATGCATCATGCCATGCAGCAAAGTGGTTGCCGCTCTTTGATATGTCGATCCAGCATTCTTCAACCCAAATGGCATGACCCGATAGCAGAAAGTTCCCCATTCGGTGATGAACGTAGTCTTTCTCGGTCCTCTGGCGCCATGAGAATTTGATTGTATCCGGAAAAGCCATCCATAAAAGACAAAAGAGCATGGCCTGCTGTGTTGTCCACAAGTACATAAATATGGGGTAAGGGGAAATCATCTTTCGGGCTAGCTTTGTTTAAGTCACGAAAATCAACGCAGACTCTGATCTTACCGTCCTTATTGAGAACGGGCACGATGTTAGCAACCCATTGTGGGTATTCAGTTACCATCAAGAATCCGACGTTAAATTGTTTGGTGACCTCTTCTTTGATTTTCTCTACCCAGTCAGGTCTTATCTTTCTGAGCTTTTGCTTTACTGGTTTTGCGTCAGAATAAAGTGGGATCTGATGTTGCACAATATCCGGATCAATTCCGGGCATATCTGCGTGTGACCATGCGAAAACATCTTCAAACTCTTTGAGTAAATCAATGGTCATTTTTCTTTCTTCTTCAGATAGCCCGGAACCGATCTGGACCAAACGAGGGTCCTCTTCGTCTCTCAAATTTATCAAAATTATTTCTTCTTTTAACGGTTGAACATGCCTTTCATTTTCTCATTCGATTAGGGACTGGAGTTCTTCGGGTATTTCTCCCCTAAACTCGGTCTCTTCATCGTCAGGGTTTACATAATTTATTTCAGGAACAACGAAGTAAGCGAAATCATGGTCTATTTCATTGAAAGGCCCGTTTGGGGACTGATACATTGCAAAAGACTCAAAAGAAAATAGGTAACGATGTGGAGGCCCGTGAGGCACAATCTCCGACTCAGCACTGAACTCAGACTCAGACATGGACTCGGACTCAGATTGTGTGAATGTGTTGGTGTGTTTCACAATAGGTGTGAAAGTGCAATTCTTGTAATTTCCGACAGCATCCACAATCAGCATGCTTGGATCTTCGTGTTCTTCTTGACCAATCATCGTCACTTCTGGCTGATCTTCATCCTTACCCATTTGGCATACCTCATCAAACAGCGCAGTCAGAATACCTCCATCAAGTGCCTCCGCCCAATCTGCATGCAGGTCTTTCACCAACTGTTCGACCTTCTCTTTCTCATCTTCACTGTCCCAAAAGTCATTTGCGAAGATTTCAAAACCTGGGCATCTCTCTTTGTTCTCATCATTCATGAAAGGCTCTGGCTGACCATGATAGGGCTGATTGGTACCCTCCCTGACAAACTTGATTCTGCGGGGCTCCTGAGAATTATTGGGTTCACCCTCATCTTTATCTGGGTCATACCCTAACCCGTAGCAGTTTCTCTGGCTGCGATACTCGGGGATTCGAGTGATTCCTTGATGTTCCTTCCCTAGCCTCATTCTAGGCATGAAAGCCATTTTCTTCATCATTTCGATGGCAATTGTGCTGATGTAATAATCGTCATCTACCAGAATGGTGCACACGTTGTTACCGGTGTCAAATGAAAATCCACCCAAGGGAATGTCATGATCGTCATGCATAATCTCGAGTAACGGGGCATTATCCTCAAAGTGAGGTCGAATGCTTGTATCTCCATGGAGCGTCACCGTACCATTCTCCAAGCCGAGTTGGACCTTCTGGTGTAAAGTAGATGGAACATCCATAACGTCAGCTTTGTGCATCCAGGGTCTTCCAAGCAATAGGTTAAAGGAGGATGGTATGTCGAGCACATGAAACTCCACTATGGTCTTAAACCCCTCGGCTGCAACCTCCAAGTTAACAGTACCCAGTACTTCCCGTCTTGTATTGTCGTATGCGCGCACTATGAGATTCAAAGATGCAAATTGTTTCGGTGTCAGTCCTAGACATCTCGTAGTACGAAAAGGACAAACATTCAGAGCAGATCCATTATCCACAAGAACTACCGGGATCCACTTGCCCATGCACTTCAGTGTGACATGTAATGGTTTGTTGTGATCTGTTCCTTCAGACGACAAGTCGGCTTCAGTGAATGTCACAGTGTGTTTTATTGGAGGTTTGCTGATTAAATTAATCATGGCTTCGGGAGTTGTACCTGGGGTGACCTCCATTTTTGACAACTTTCTGGCCAGCATGAGGCGATGCTCGGCTGATGTCATTAACAATCCCCACACTGTCAAGGGTACAGGAGTCTTTTCCAACTGTTTCTGGATAGGGTCGTCTTCCATGGGGGTGACTTGTGGAGTGGAGTGAGTAGTACGGTTGGTTGGGGTTGTGCGTGGCGGGTTTAATGGTTGGTTTAGGAATGGATCGAACGGGTCCTGGTAATTAGATGGGGGCTTATAAGGTGTTTGCTGGTTTTGTGGAGGTGGGTTAGTGGAGTTTATTGGTGGGTTGGATGGTGGATTGGCTATCGTGTGTGGGAGGTTGGTTGGTGGGGGATTGGTTTGTGGGATAGAGATGTTTCCAGTGAATAGCTGGGGTGGTTGGTAAAATTTACCACTCCTGGTTAGATGCTCAACAGACTCCCATGTGTCGCCCCACATGTCTGTATAGTCGGTGTAAAGATCTATCAAATCCCCCTCGGCCTTGCGCTTTCCTTTTCCAATGCTTGCTTCTTCGATTCCCCGAGTTATTTCTTCTACCGCAGGGCTTCCCCAAAGATCCATCTTATCCCATACTTCCTCATTTCCATCGTTCCCTGGGTTAATCGGTTGAGTGTTTTCCACAGGATGATCCCAAATATTGGAGAACTCGTCACCTAGTACAACAATATTGTTCATTTCCGGAACAGGCACTGTAGGTACAGGAAGATTTTCATCAATTATAAATTCATAGGGAGAGAACTCCAAATCTTTGACCATTCGGTTGATGGCGGATTCACTCATCATGGAGAAATCTCGTCTACCTTCCCAAAGCTCCATTGGTGGTCCCAAATGAGTTTCGTCAAACGCCATGGGGAGCGTCGAACCATCCAGAGGGTCGTTTGGGTCCATTGACTGCCGATCATTTGGGGTGGGGTCCCATTCCTCATTACCCCAGCCTAGTCCTTCTTGATCGTTGGGCACATCTTCCCAGTTTTTCCCTTGACCTTCCTGCAAATCTTGGGGAGCAAAGTGTCAATCTGGTTCCTCAAACAAGTTGATAAGCGAGAATTCATCCAAGGGATCGATTGGTAATGGGTCCCAAAATTGCTCTACCATGTTTTGGATGGGTTCGTTTTCTGGTAACCAGCCTATCTGCTCGGGAGCCCATTCTTCAGGATCCGGCCCCCGGTCGTTCATCTCTATTTCCCATTCTCTTCTTTCGAATTCCCAAGTTATGGAATCCCACTTCTGATAGATTTTCGGATGTGTAAGAGAAATCACTGAAATGTTTGGTTCCCGGGGAATGACAACAACTGGCCTTGTCTCGGTATCGGGAATAATGTACAGGCTAGGAACGAAGTAAATAGGCTATTGCTCAGAAGCTGGTTGTGGGTTCCGGGATGAGCTGCCGACTTGCAGGTTTTCGGGCTTAAACAGACAGGTACTGGGAGTTAAGGTATTGGTAATTACCGGCACTTTCCCAGGCCTGGTGGTATTCATATCCAGGTCTGCCCAGAAACTTTGTTCTTCTCTTACTCCGTAAGGAGTCTGCCCAAACAAACTGTCCCAAAACTGTCTTTCTTCTTCCAATGAAAGCCTACCCATGGTCCAATCCTGATTTCTGATCCATGCGTCAATGTCATCCCCGGTTTCTATCAACTCGCTGTCATGAAATCCCGGGAAGAGTACCGAATGTGGACTTTGAACTGGTTGTGGCACTTCTTCATTGAAAAGAATGGTGAGAGGCACATTTTCATTTTCTTGAAGAGCTTCATATCCACTGGATGGCAAATCTGTCTCGAGTTCTGAATATTCCTCTGGTGGAGATTCCTGATTATCTGGCTTTTCTTGCCACATTCGCTCAATCTCTTCGAAACTTTCGTGAGATAACAAAGGGTTTGCTGCCCCTTCATCGGCAGTCAGATAACTCCATAGTGCTTCCCATTCTGGTTCCTCATTTTCAAGAGAGCATACACCGGTATCAGATGGTATTTGGACAATGGGTTTGGGTTGGTTGTCTAGGATTATGTGCACGCTAGGGTCAAAGGAGGCTGGATCTGACAAGCTGGTTGTGATATGGTTGATGTTGGCATTTCTTTTATGTGGTGGGAGCGGGTTTGTGACAACGTTGGGTTTTTCACTCGGGTCCCTGATTTTCTTGCTGTCAATGAGATCTTGAATCTCATGATGTAGCCTTTGACATCTATCAGTGTGATGACCCGGAATTTGATGGTATGCGCAGAATAGATTAGGGTTGTGGATTTTGTGGTGGAGGAGTTGGTGAAAGTGGTTTAAGGGTTCCGCATTGGACAAGTCTTTCCAATACGGTGGACATGGGTACGGGGAGCGAGGTGAATGTGCGGCGAGGTCGAGGGGTGTTTTTAGTGGGCTGGGTCGCTATACTGTGTACTGGCTCATTTTTCTGGTTGTGGTTTTGAGTGGGGTTGGAGGATATATTGTAGGACGGGTTGTGGTTGGCGTACAGGGATGGGTTGTTACCAGTGTATACTCTCTTTGGCTTGGCCGGTGTTTCTCCTTTTGGAATGATTCCTGTCTGGATGGCATCTTCTACTGACAAACCGATATCCATGTAAACTTTGAAATCGTTTGCTTGAGCAGTGACCATGTTCCGAGCAAGATCAGGCAACAAATTTTTAGTCACAATTCTAATCTGGTCTTTGGTGGACAGTGGTTCTACCATCTGAGCTGCCTTCGCCCTCCACCTTTTCAAAAAGTCTGCAAATGATTCCTTTTCTCCCATCTTCGTGGATTCGAATTCCCTGGTAGTGACACCCAATTCTATATTGTAGCTGTAGTGCTTCACAAAGGCAGCCACGATGCTTTCCCATGACTTCTTTTTGTCAATATCCAAGGACAGAAACCACTGGAGCGCCGGCCCCTTTATGGTTTGATGAAACATTTGTGCCATCGTGTTTTCATCCACACCTTGAAGGGTGAGAGAGCTCACGTATGCCTGGATATGACCTTCTGGATTCCCGGTTCCATTGAACTTCTCAAAGTCAACTGGCTTGAACTTTTTGGGAAGTTTTGCGTCCGGGAAGAGGCACAATTTGGACATATCAAAGCCGGCGGTAGCGGCTTTCTCTCTTTTCAGAATGGTTTCTTCTAACTTAGCCAATTTGGCTGTCATTTCAACCATGTGAGGATCTTCAACAGGTTGTTCAGGTTCTTCCTCATGCGGTACCCCGTCATCAGGTGGCGGGTTTTCAGGTGGCGGCTGCACAAGGGGAAGACGGCTCTGAATGTTAATGAGCATGCCCATCAGTTGGGCAACCTGATTGTCGTTGCAGGTTCTTAACTGTTCCATTTCTTCACGGATTCGATCAAATTCATTTGGTTCCATAGCCATGTTAGGTTTTGGTGCCGATGAAGTATTTCTAACCAAGCGCTATCCGGGAGGTCTTTGCCAAACGGGTAAGGTCTTCTTCGCAGGCCCAATGATTTGATTCTGGCAAGAAGCAAAAATCTTGACTCAAACCAGTGTCTCGGAGTTGCGTACACGAATGAAACTCACTTAGAGCTGTTGCGCAGATGATTCATAACACTCCGGGTAAGTCGTTACTCAGTAGGTTAAATTCCAAGCGTTATTGGAACCAGAGCCAATCTCCTTTCGTGACCATCCGAGTCAGAGCAATGTGAATGCTATGATCCAAACACTAACGATTCTAAGGCTAGTTTGCAAACACGGGTAGCCGTTCGGGCACGGCAGACACCGAAGGTATCGCAAACTCCATGGATTTACAGTCTCCTAGACTAATTGACTAAAACGGCTTTGGGAAGTTGCCCCGATCCTCAAGTTTTGTTTTTGAACGATGTTTCCTTAGAGGGGGGGGCGACAAGATTTGGCAAATATGTTTAACGAGTCCTTGACAAGGACGCGACTTTGGAGTTAGGGATGAATGTACCATGTTGGTCCAATCATGCCTAAATTCCGTCGTGTCATTGTTTAAAATGGTTAACAGGTTGGTATACCCGTATAGTTGCCAATTCTTGCTAGCCGTTTAAGGATTATCGGGCCCAAAAACGTGCACGAAGGGTACACAACTCATCACTGGGTTGAGGCAACCTCCTACTAACCGTAAAGGAAACCTACGGCTTAACGGAATAAATAATGGCACCATCTAAGAATGCAAATGCATGGATGCAAAGTGTTATGTCAAGAAAAACGGTAACACGTAACATGTGGGAGCACATAAACTTAACGAAAACGGGGGTCCATCCTTAACGTTGGGGTTCTATTGGTACAACTATATGCCAAGGCCGGGTTTTGGTTTCAAAAAGGGTACCCTAGACTCAAAACTAGAGGCTGTAATCCACCGCGAACGGTGCTAACGACATAGTTCATCACGGTCGAGGGTTGTCGGGCATTTTGGGATTCCCCATCACCGGCAAGCCGGGTGGGATTGCCAAAACACACCGACGGGGCTAAAGAACCATGCACGTGAAAATGCAAAAACCAATTTCGAAACATTTTTCCAAAAATCCCACAAATCATCTTTCAAGCAAAAGCCATTTTTGTTTAACACAAATGTTTTACAAAGAGCTTATAAAAATAAGTATTAACTAGCTTCCCCAGCGGAGTCGCCATTTTGTGGACACCCGACGGGTGGCCGCCCACGCGATGGCGTTTCAGATTTTTGATTTTGAAAATGGTTTTTGGAGTCGCCACCCGGGTTTAAGGAATGAACCCGAGAAACCAAAAGATTGACTCGTTATGCCCAATGGTTTTGAAAAATGGTTTTACCGGTCGTGCGAAAAC
>JAXBDA010009505.1:0-12402 GCA_036023075.1 Gaultheria prostrata
GATTCGGGGACGGATCGGATCGGATTCGGAGCGGGGATACACCTGTCCCTGCCTCCGATCCAATCCCCGAAATTTTTCAAAAATAATCCCCAAATCCGCTCCAATCCCCGAACAGATCTCCAAAATGGCGATCCATTCGGATCGGGGACCGGATCGGATTCGAACGGGTCGGAGGAAATTGCCATCCCTAAGAAGGGGGTGCAGTCAAGTAATCACATTTCATCTAATTTTAAGACTTTTTGGTGCAGCCTTGTTTTGCTGCTTATGTTTACTGTTAAGGCATCTACACAGCCTTGTTTTGGTACTTAAAAACCTTGTTTTGTTTCTTTTTTTTTTTTCACTGCATTTTGAACTGCATCTTGGTGCTACAGTTAGGCTATTTGCTGCTACTTTTATGGTTTTTCATGCTTTGTTTGCTGTCTTATTTTATTGTTTGTTTGTTGCCTTCTTTTCTTAGTATTTTGGTGCCACTCTATAGCATTTTGGTGCTACTGTTATAGCATTATAGCAATCTAGATTAACCTCATGGAATGAGAAGATGATGGCCTTTATTAGCAGGCAGAGAGATAGAGAGAGTCGTTTGTTTAGGAGTGGAGAATGGAGACTGATTTTTGGGGAAGATTTTGTGTGGAAAGTCTATTTTACCCTTGAGTTGATAGCAAATTAAGATGGGATGAGATTTTTCTAACTTTTCCTTTAGTTTGGATGGAATTGACTTAATAACTAACATTTACATAATTGAAGAGACAAGTAAATTCAATTGATAGTTTAAGAGGGATTTAATTAAAAATTCGATAGTTTAAGGAGCAAGTAGATTATTAACCCATTATTTTAACTAAAATTTTTCCTCTTTTAACTTTCCTCCATCTTTCTTCTTTTTTTCCTTTCCCCGACTACCAGAGAGAGAGAGAGAGAGAGAGATGGGAGTGGTAAGCAAAGCAGGGGATTGGACATTCAAGGCCTTCACAGCTGGCCTCGGCCTCACCACCATCTATCTCGCCGCCACCTTCTCCGTTAATGTTTACCGCGGCCTCTCTTGGCATAACGCCCAATCGGTACATGACTAAACTCTGTGTGTGTGTGTGTGTGTGTAGATATATAGATGTATGCGAGTATCTTTTATTTTGCAATCATTTCAGGCTGGATTTGAAGATTATGTGGTAGTTTTCGTATAATGAATTCTTTGCGATGGGGAAGTAGAGATCTCCATAGGAAACTGAGGTTTCCTAGACCTAGCTCATAGGAGTATTACTTTACTGTGTATTTTTTTTCATGTAATGGAAACAATTAGAGGGGGCAAACGGGTGGGTTGGGTTTGGTTTGGGCGGGTTGATATGGGTTGTGGGTGGAATATGGGTGGGTCGAATATGGCCGAGCCATACCAACCCAACCCGACCCAACCCATTTTTTGTTTTTGTTATTGTTTTTTTTCCCATTTTCCCAACATCACTCTATTTTTCTTCTTGTGGAGAGTTCGGTTATGGCTTGGGAGTTTGAATTTGTCAAGGGGGTAGGAAGAATGGCATTGAATTGGGAATTTTTTGAGAGAGAGAGAGGGGCGGGTTGTTACTGTGGTGGGGGAGGAGAGAGAAACGATGGGAGATTTGGAAAGCAATTGTAAAACATGTTTTGGAGCAGTCAATTTTGTGCCTTCTTTAAAATCATTACCAATTTTTATTACTAGTTTCAAGATTAATTAACATTCCACAATCTGCCGATCAAAAAAACTTTAACATTTTCCACTCTTTTTTGTTTGGCTTCAATTTGCTCCCTTGTTCTAAGAGAATAAATTCTTTCCACCGGCGGTGGAAATGGTGGGTTTTCCACCGCCGCCCATTGTGGATCCCACCGTGCATTTATTGTTATAATCCGAACTGTTTATCTTGTAGGGTCTACAATGTAGTATATTCACGCAAAAAATCAGCTTGATTGGATATGAAGAGATCTATCAAAAGTTGAATTTTAGTTGATAAAATGGTCGGTTTGATCCTGCAAAGTTAAACTTTCCATGACTACCCATTTTATAAGCCAAAATGTAATATTTTGATACACCTACTGATGTCCGGTGAAGCTAATTTTCGGAATAAGAATACTTCCACCTATAGTTTTCACTGCTGGCGGAGGAGTCTAATCTCTTCTTCTAATGGACCATGCAATTCTGTATTCCGTTTGCTTAAAGTTCTCAAGTTTGTGGGTAGATATACGAGTGGCATTCGCAATTTGGGTATGAGGAAAACTGCTAAGAACAAGGCGGATTGAGGGTCGAAGACTGGAGATTTGTAGTTGGGGGAAGCATGTCATTCATCAAGCATTTATGGGTTGAATCGACCTGATTTAATACATAAATTGGTTTTCGGAGATTCTGTGAATTTGAAAGATTGGATGAGAGAGAGAGTGCTGCGGGGGGGGGGGGGGGGGGGTAAGTTAGGCCCTTTGGATTGAGTGATTTGGTCAGAAATGAAAATAAAGGATTAGATGAGTTGTGATTTGGTGAGAAAATGATAGAAATTCACGGAAATGATATTTTTTGATTGTCTCCTTCCCCTTTTGGGGCCCACCGGGTTGTTAACAGTGAATATGTATGTCTTCACAAATCCTGTGTGGTATAAGAATTGTGGTTACTTTACCTGTGAAATGGAGATATCTTATTACCTTTAGTACTGAATATGAAAGTCTTCACAAAAATCGTGTGCGATGCATATATTGCACTGTTAATATGGATTGGTCCCTTTTCCCCGGAGGTAATGAGAATGGGATATGTGGTAACTTTGGAAGAACTCTTTAAGCCCTTAATAAGAGTGCTGATGGGGTATAGTGATGTATTGCGCAGCCATTCTACCATATTTTGCAGTACTGTACCTTGTGACCATTTTAGGTTCGCGCCTTCGCCACTGCTATGCTCAAGGAGAAACCTCCTCAAAGTTTGAAACCTGTATGGTTCTTTAAATGGCTCCACCATGCAGGCAGCATCAGGAAAGAAATGTTGTTCTCATTGATTAGCTTATGTGTTACTCCTCGAGTTCTTTGTTCTAGAGTCTGTGTTACTCCTCGCGAGGACACGATACCAATAACAATTGTTATTAAGACCAAAAGCCTTAAGCAGAGTTGAATAAGCTTCACTTATGCATTCTATTTAAAACTCGTGCATATCTTAGTTGGAACACAATGCATGGCTCAAATTGAGTCAAAGCTATTGTGACACGTCGGAGAAAGTACGCGTTAGAAGAATCAAGTACTTCATTTGTCCCAAAATTTTATTGCATTACGTAAATCGTGACATTTTTTGATAAAAAGATGAGGAATTTTCCATGCATATTCTCTCGAATTTTTCCGTTCCAATTACATCTTTAAATTTAAAAAAATTATGCATGGAAGTGCTCTATTGTTCTATCTGAAAAGTGACATGACTTGTTGTAATGGGCTAAAATTTTGGAACAAAGAGGCTACTACACATTCGAGAAGTGTGATTACTTTGATTAAAACTCACAAGTTATGATCTATACTTTGAGCTCAATAACCAGTAAATGTTGATACTTTTAGTTGGATTTGAACTCCTTGTGATATTATGATTAGAGACATCCTATCCCTTAGTTCCTTCGATTCGTGTTCTAAAGCTCCCTGCAGACCACTACCATTCACCAAGGAAGAGTTTGTAGACTTCGAGTAAAGTGGTTGCTGTGCTGTTGTAGAGTTTAACTTGATGGAGAATTGGTCCTTGGCAAACTAAAGCACCTTTAAATGGTGCTCGATAAAGTTTAGGGTTCTTTGGTAAAATCGGCAAACACCGAGGGTGACATCGCCTCAAGTACCAAACGTGAACGTATTCAACCCTTGACTACGGATGGTCAAGAAGATTAACAACCTTGAGTTTTGTTACATAAAACGAATCCCTAACTTTATTAAACAAGCGATGTTTGCGATATGGCGAGAAGAACGAATAAACCTAAGCCATGGAGTGCTAATCACCCCATGACCGAGCCTAAAACGACTACTCAACCATGGTAATGAAGAACATGACTAGAAATATAAAGGAAATAAAGAACATGAGATACACGAAAATAAACTAGATTTATATGAAGATCCGAGCACTTACTATAACATTAAACAAGAGAAATTACCTTGAAACAAAATGGAAAACTCCAAATTTTAGAGAGAAGTTGCATCTAAACTAGAGAAGGCCGAAGGGAGAGGGAGGTAGAGAGAAAGAGAGAGTGAAAATGTTACATAACCCTAAAATCTGAGGTTGGGGACCTTTTATAGGCCCCAAAAGCGTGTCAAACAATTACAAAAGTGCCCCTATATATTTCTTGGCCGGGCACAAAATATCTGAAAATGTGCATGGGATACTGGTAGTGGGAAAACAACTACTGGTATCTACCATGTTTTGACGCATCTGTTCACCAGATACTGGTAGGGCAAAAACAACTATCGGTATCTCCTGGGAAATCTTCCTTCTTTGTTCCTTTGGTCATCTCTTGGCTTTTGGGTCCTCCCGAGCGTTGTTCGGTAGTTCATTCTCGGCTCTCGGGGATCGGTGACGGAGTGCCATGTGGTCTTAGGTACTCGGGTACCCCTTTGGTCAAACCATGGTGTCAAAGCACGCCGTATTTCTTCGATTAGCCTGTAACTAACAAAATCCACCCATGCGCAATATCAATTGTATAAAAGCCGAAATATGCGTGCGTGTGTGACAAAAGTAAGAGAGATAAGCCCCATTATTTACACTATTGGGGACTTATCAGGAACCCTCCAAGAAATCTAACATGGTATAAGAGCTAGGTCTTGGGTGGCCTCACCTCATGTGGTCGAGTCTCTGTTGCCCGAGTCAAATCGTCTCGTCTCCTCAATTCTCACCTCCACGTGCATCCGGGCTGCACGTGAGGGGGATTGTTAGAATTTATTCCACATCGCCTATCTAAGCCACCCAAGCTTGGTTAATATATTCTAGAGGCTACTTCACCTATTGCCAATTGATTTTGAGTTGGATGCTTTAACATGCTCGATATAATGTGTAGGATTGGCGCCTCTTTTCATTCCCATTTTCCTGTACTCTCATATGAATCTCACTTGTCACTACTAAGTCCTTGACAGATTTGACAGACGAACGAAATACTGAGATTATATCTTGGTTAAAATGTTAGCTACAATATTTGGAAGTGGTCTCCTGCGGCCACCAATGCTTGGTTTTATTATGGTTTACATTTACCAGCCCACCAATGCCCGCACTAGAAATCTTACGCTGTCTAGAGTGACCAGTCTTACCAGCCAGAGAGTGACCAGCTGATGAAACGAACAGAGCTCTAAGCCTACCTACAGCCACCCAGCTCTCAGTCCCGGCTGCTCCCACCCCGTCACATAGCGGGTTTACCTCGTGTCTTAAGATTTTTCATTATATTTTGGTAAAGATCAATGGCAGTATCTTCTGTAATTTTCTATTGGAGATTTTGTTTGTCGCTGTAATTCTGTTTTAGTTGTTTACTTAGAAAATAGTGCCGAGAAAACGAAGCGCTATCATTTCTCTATTGAGAGGTTGTGCAGAATATGCGTAATGGATGCTTGTTTCAAATATTATACTACGTCCTGTAGTGTGCTTTAGAAATTGCGTGAATATAATTCTCCAGTGTGATTCATTCTCTTTCCTGTTATATTGATGATTTATGGGTTTGGAATTTACAATATTACCCTTGGATGTGTGAAAAAGGTGTATTGAAAAAAGGCAATATTGTAAATTTATGAGGATAAAGACAAACAAGGGAGTGTGGATTGTAAAATGGGGCGTGTGAAACTCATTTCCCTTTTTTTTTTTAACCGGAAAAGCTGGTATGAATGTTTTCTTGACCATTTGAATGTTTTTGCTGTGCTCTACTGCCTTGGCTCTGTTTTGTTTATTCTCACGTCGTTATGCTGTTGTATTTTTTCCAAATAGCTCCATGACATTGTTTATTTTTCTGCAGAAAATTGACAAGGATGGATCCGACGACCAGAATCTTTGATAAATTTTTTCGGATCTGACGACCAGAATCCATGATAACCTGTCTCGTACAATTTGTATCTTTGGTCCTTGAATTATGACATAAATTTTACATCCTGTTTTCACCTTATGGTCATAACTAGACCTCAACTATAGGTAAATTCAAGTGTGAAATTTTTGCAAGTTTGTGCTAATTTATTCTCCTTTTTGGTGGTCCTTTTCTTTTCTGGGGTGTTTAGAATGTCAGTCTGCAGAAGTTTCATACTTCGCCGTTGATTCTCCATGTCTGGCATTACTGGTTGAAGAAAGATTTAACAATGCCAACACATGGAAATTGACAATACTTAAAAGACGCTACTATCAGTTTGTTGGTTTGTTTTTCGTTGTACTTGTATTGTACACTTGCAATGGTCAATGTGGTTCCTGTAGTTTGATTAGGTTCTCTAGGGTATCTGCAATTCTTGTAGTATTATCTTCGCAGTTCTTATATTGGCAACGGAAGGCCAAAAAAAAAAAAAAATCTTAGTTAAATTTGATGGTTGTTTGGTGATCATGCATAGTTGCATGCTTAATTGGAGTATTTGGAAAGGATTTATGGGGAGAAAGCATGTTGAAGTCCTCGTTCCATATTGATTGAGATCATAACATATCATCTTGCTGGAAATCTGTTGCTGGGATATGTGTTTCTACACTGTGATTTGGTCTCTTTGACTTGCAAGAAATGGGATTATATTCACATAGTATAGTGTGGGAAATGGAGGATGTAATGGTTTTTATAAAAACAGTGGTGGCGTGAAAGCTAAATTTATGATTGGCGACTGTTCCTTAATTTTCTTTTCCAGATTGCTATCTTACCAACATTTGGGGTAATTTTCGCTATGGGTGTTTGTTTTCGGTTTGGTTCAGCACATGATTTGGTTTGGATGAGAGTGCCGAATTAGTTGGGTGCTCATTCTTAGCTACGATGATATTTTGATTCAAAACGGCTGTTATTTTTCCTTTTTGTATAATTCATGTACATTCTCTGCTTTCAATGAATAAATTTCTTCTTTCCTGTTAAACGCGAAAACCTATGCTTGTTTTTGTATTGATTGCCTGTTGTATTTTTCAATACCTTCATTGATTTAAGACTGATACTTGTATTTATATAGTCCATTCCAATCTTAAGACACAGCAACGCAATTTATCCGGGTGTTACAGTATCCTTCCCCTATATAATGAGAGCATAGTGGCAAAATTGAAGGCTTGCCAATATTTTGGAATGTGCTAGACTTGCTAAGAGTGCAACGCTACCACCTAGCAAACTGCACATCAACTATGTTCAAATATGTAATTATAGCACAATTCACATAAACTTATGACTTATCCTCCTTGTTGGTACGTAATATCATCAAATATGTTGCTAACAAAAGCATTGCAATACAGGCGACTAATCTTGAACCGGGCATGAAATCTCGTGCGTAGCAAGCTGGCAGTAAAAAAAAAAACATTACAAAAGATCTAGTGCGTAGCAAACCGGCAGTAAAACAAACTATTACAAAAGATTTACCATTACGAAAATTCAAACGTATAACTATCAAAAGGTAAAGAACCATTGTGATATATACGTCAAAATCTATCATTTAAATATTACTAGTAATTTTCTGCAATATTAGATACAAATATACTAATCAAGTTTTCATAATCAAATCTTTTCACTATATTCATTAGGATAGACAACAAATTAAAGTTGAGGCATTGTTGTACAGTAATTGGTATCTGTAAGAGCCTTCAATATTTGGACTTATTTTCATGTTTAGCCGGCTTAAACAAAACATAACCTAACATGTAAAAGGGCCTTAAATATTTGGAAGCCCAAAACCACACTTCTTTAGCTTATGCCATAAGCCAGCTCTCCACGCTAGTATACGGCTGGTGTTAGGGATGAGCATGGAGGCAGATCGGGGCGGATAGTACTATATCCACCTCCAAACTCCAATTACCCCTTCTCCACCTCCATCCCCGCCTCAATCCCCAACGGGGCTTCGTTTTCATCCTCCATCCCCACTCCAAATGGAGAACAGGGATCCCCACGGAGATTCGGAGATCCAAACAGTGGGCTCATCTATCACTCCTTAAAAAATTCAGAGTGAGAGAGAACTAGAAAAGAGAGAGAGAGAGAGAGAGAGAAATTACCTTGTCTCTGTCGCGAATTGAGACTCGAGAGAGAGAGAGAGAAAGATCGAGCGTGGAAGGGGTTCGAGTGAGAGAGATGGAAAAGATTAACTGTGCGGCAGAAATAGTATACAGAGAGAGAGAAAGAGAAATGAAGTGTATACGCCAAAATGAAATCCTAATTTATTTTACGGTTGAGACCCATATGTTTAGAGAAAATTTATTGACACTCTAAAGTTTCAAAACTCATGAATGGACCCCTATGTTTCGGGGATTCGGGGACGGATCGGGGCGGGGATGGATCGGGGAACGGATTCGGGGCAGATTCGAGGCGGGGACATGCCTATCTCCACCCCCTATCCAATCTCCAAACATTTTCAAAAACAAACTCCATATCCTATCCAATCTCCTAACAGATCTCCATATTGCCGATCCATTCGGATCGGGGATCAAATCGGATTCAGACGGATCGGAAAAAATGCTCATCCCTAGCTGGTGTTCTAATCTAAAGGCACCCAGTGGGCAAACAATGGCTGAATAAACTCAGCTTTTTGGCATGTTATTTATTGTCTTTGACTCCTTTTAAAATATTATTGTTTCTGACCTCCTTCAAAATTAGTACTCCCTCCGTTCCGAATTTGTTGTCCATTTACGGGTTTGCGTGTCATTTTTCAATTACTTATATCTCTCAATCTATAATGTGTTTTACAATTTTAAAAATTTTGTTTAATAGTACTCATCGAAAACTATCAAACAAGATCCATATTGAATATATACAACATTACACATTGAAAAATACTCCGTATAACCAATTTTTTGAGGTGCAGTGAATAGTAAAAATGAACAACAAATATGGGACGGAGGGAGTACAATTGTAGGCGCTTTTGGACGGCATCTTATTTATCCTCTACTTCAATTATTGTCTCTAACCTTTTTTAAATTTACAATTCTAGCCTATTGGACAACAGCTCTTTCTCCCTCTCAAGTCTCTACAAGACTACAACCATGGAACTAGATCCCCTATTCCAAATCCCCCCGTGCCTTTGTTGCAGGGGGTTTTGGATTGTTGGATCACAAATAAAATTTTAAAACACACAAACAAAATTCACCATCCAACGGCCCAAACTCCCCTGCAACAGAGGCACAGAGGGAATTTGGAACAGGGAATCTGAAACGTACAACCATTGCAGAGAAATCCTCCTACATTTGCAAAAAGCACTAACCTCTCGACAAGAGTTAAAAAAAAACAAAACAAAAGAGGATCCGGGGGCGCTACAGGGTTGTAGTCCCCAATCACAGCCGTCCAAAAATGTATTCAATGGTCTGAATTTAAAATGAACTCTTCCGAGTAAGAGTTATCTCTTTCATGAAAGAGTTTTATTTAAATCCGGACCATTGATTATTGCAATGGACGACTGTGATAGGCGCTACAACCCTGTAACGCTTTGGAGTGCTAGTGCCTTTTTGGATCTGGACGCTCTGTAGCGCCCTAAAGCGACAAAGACTACAACAACCCAACTCCTATTTTGGCCATTACTACTTTGGCCCAATTTTTTTTTTCCTTTTTACCTTTTGAAATTCGGGACTACTTCAGAAATCGACGGAGTGCACAAATATAGTAATTTTAAAAGAAACCTAACTCGGAAGAAAAAAAGAAATCCAACATGCACGAAAATATGTCAATCCTTTTGTAAATTATTATTTTTTAATAATTCTGATCAATATTTTTTTATACTTTCACTCAATACGAGTGTAAATTTGTTCACCCTCACCTAATAAGAGTGAACAAAACATTCACTTTAATTGGTTGAAATGATATGGGATCACTACAAATGGTGTGGCTTAGTATGTGTGGCTCAATACTGATATTATTCAATCAACACTGAAAAATATTCGTTGATCACAGACTTTGAAAAAATAGCTATATAAATAATACATAAATGATGGGATGAACAAAAACCTTGTTAATGGTTGTGGTTTTCGTTCTCTTGAAGAATTGGGTACTGAAATGGTGTAACATATTTTGTGAGTATCAACCAATAAAAAGCAGATAATGTTCACAAACGTTTTAGGTGGGTTAATAAAATCGGACTCGATGCAACTACGGTGTGGTAACAATTTGGGTGGGTTGAATTCTGAAGTGTGGATCCTCTTATGTTTTAATCAGGGGTTTTGCTACGGTACACACTCTCTACAAATTATTCCATATGAGATTTTGTGACTCAAAATATGAGATTTTGTGGCTAGAGGTATGAAAGGCGTACGGTATGCACCCCTCAAACGGGTAGTCAGAAAATCTCATATAAGTCCACAAAATCTCATATTTAAGCCCACAAAATCTCATATGGTCAAATATGAGATCCAGTGGCACCTTATGCACCCTCATACGGACAGTCACAAAATCTCATATAAGTCACAAATTCTCATATTTGTGCCACAAAATCTCATATGGATCAAATATGAGATTTAGTGGCACCAAATATGAGATTTAGTGGCACGTTATATGAGACATGTCACGTCAATATATATCTATATATATATAGGAAGAAGATCCTATAGGGGCTCCCTTACATAGCTTATGTAAGAGATTTTTCGTTCGAGATTGAATTTCGACAATCCGAACCGTAAGATGCGTTTAGAATGTGTTTTTAAGGTCTAACGCAAGGATTCGTAAAAAAAAAATACCCGAAAGGGCTTGATTCAAGCATTTTTCGATAAAAACGTTATACATAGTGTTTTTTCAAAAAATGATTGGATCAACAAGCCCTACCGGGTATTTATTTTTTACGAATCTTGCGTTGGACCTTAAAAATATGTTTTAAACACATCTAACGGTTCGGATTGTCTCGGATCATTTAAATTCAATCTCGAACGACAAATCCCTTACATAAGGCTTATGTAAGGGAACCCTTATAAGATCCTCCTCCTATATATAGGAGGAGGATCTATATAGGAGGAGGATCTTATAAGGGCTCCCTTACATAGCTTATGTAAGGGATTTTTTGTTCGAGATCGAATTTCGACAATTTGAATCGTTAGATGCGTTTAGAATGTGTTTTTAAGGTCCAACGCGAGGATTCATAAAAGAAAAATACCCGGTAGGGCTTGATCCGAGCATTTTTCGATAAAAAACGTATGGACCTTAAAAACATGTTTTAAACACATCTAACGGTTCGGATCGTCTCGGATTGTCGAAATTCAATTTCAAATAAAAAATCTCTTACATAAGCTATGTAAGGGAGCCCTTATAAGATCCTATATATATATATAGGGGGAGCTTCTAGTCCGGGCTCCGGACCTCCACGTTCCTGATATTTTTTTATGATCTGAACCGTCCAATGTGTTTAAAACGTGTTTTTAAGGGCCCCCGCGAGAAATCATCAAAAAAAAAAAAAAATACCGGGAAGGGCTTGATCCAAACAGTTTTTCACAAAACAGATCTCCAAAACGCCGATCCATTCGGATCGGGGACCAGATCTGATTCGAACGGGTCGGAGGAAATTGCCATCCCTAGCTTTCAATGATTAAATTTCTTCTTTGCTGATTAAAAACGAAAAATTATGCTTGTTTTTGTATTGATAATACCTTCTCCAAGTTTAAGACTGATACTTGTGCTTATGTTTTCCATTCCAATCTTAGCAAGATTGCTGAGATGGAAGCCCTTAATAAGGCAAGGGCGGTTAATGTTCATTAATTTTCTCCCTAATTTTCTCCCTACTTGGATCATCGTGCTTGTCTTTGGGTTGCTTTAGGAGCTTGTTTAGGTGCTTTTTGGTTTTCTGGTTTTTAGGTGTTGGGGTTTTGGGTTTCGCTTTGTTTGGTTGGTTGTCTTTTTATCAGCCTTCCAATCTTTTGGGTCTCGAGAGGTTTTTTTGTTTTCTCTTGCCCCGTTTAATCTTGTATCTTCGATATTTGATTAATAAAATCCTTCTTTTACCGTGCAAAAAAAAAAAAACGAAATTTATCCGGGTGTTACAGTATCATTCCCCTGTATTGTAACGCCCCAAATTTCATATCCAAAAATAGTTACATAACCCACGTGGAGGTCAACACCATCCACGGTCAAAGTCAAAGTATATGTCCAAGGTCAACAATAGTCAAAGCCTAAAGTACCCGAATCAAATACATAAGCCGAATAGTCTTCGCAAGTTTCTTGTAAAAATACATGAATTACAAGTTAAACGTTCATCTTTTCAAAAAGTAATACTAGTCCAAGATGATCATGTAACTTGCCCAATTAGCTTTCAAAATAATGAAGTCATGCATGCACATCCACA
>JAXBDA010009506.1:0-12400 GCA_036023075.1 Gaultheria prostrata
GAAGCCCTTTCCGGTCATTTTTTTTGGTGATTTCTCGCGGGTACCCTTAAAAATGTGTTTTAAACACATTGAACGGTTCGGATCATCAAAATTTGATCGGGAAATGAAAGTCCTTATTTTATTAAGTAAAGGTAGTCCTTATAAGATCATTTTCCGTAGAAAGTAAATGTAAAAGTTGATGTGAGAGAAAATAAGTTGGAATTACGAGATAACACACTTAAAAATGGACGGGGAGTATGTTTTTTTTTTATTTTTACCGTTACTTGTTTGGAGTAACTATTTCCCATGTTTCATTTCCTTGTAGTAAAATAACCCTCGAGATCAAAAAATAGTCCGAAAGGATGGAGAATCACTTATTCGGTCTCTGCCCAGGGGGGCCGTCATGCTTTCACAGTGCAGGAAATTATGGAACAACTGCCGTTGTACTTTCATAGTTCAGGAATTTATGAAACAACTGGCATTGTAGTTTCTGCTTTTACTGTGCAATTTTTTTCTTTTTATTATTTCCGAGCGACAATATCTCAGTTATATTAACACGAACAAATTACAACTACAATAACAAAAGAAATACAACAAAACAGAACAAAAAACCGAAAGAAACTAAAGTCGCGGTCAGACCCATCAGACGCTCATGAAGGTGGAGTGACCAATTCTACACCCATTCATGAAGGTGGAGTGACCAATTCTACACCCATTGAAGCTCATTCCCGCAGCAGGCTTAAGGATCACCAGCGGCTGAAGGATCACCAGCGGCTGAAGGATCACCATCATTGCTGCTGGAGAGCTCAAAAAACCGTTGGCAAGGCCGAGTCTAAGAGCCAAAACCCAGAGCTGGTTCCCCATATGAGGGCCTCCCAAGTCCAAAAATGATGGGGTGAAGGGATTGAAATTGGAGAAAAATGATGGTAAGCAATCTCTTCATCTAGCAGGAAATTATAGCATTGAAATTGGAAAAAAAGATAGGCTAGCTAAACTGAAAATTTTCTCAGCCACAGAATTTAAAAAGCCAAGGCTGCCTGCTATTTACTGTACTTGCGCCAGAAGAAATACATGATTTATCTACTGACCTAAGCACCATGTTACCTGAGCCGAATGAATCTAAACACCACGACATTATACACATTCATGGCTCGTCTACGATCTCATACATTTTAAACCAATCATTATTTCCCGAAGGATCAAAGACTTTTTCTCGGAAGAAAAAAACTTGACCTAACTGTATCCTTCAAGAAATGTTTTTTCTTGTCTTTGCGAATCATTACTGGTAATGTATATGCGTGTGGAAAAAAATAGGTCAAATTAATATGTTACAACCTAACTCCTTAGCAGCAATGTCCAGAAATTGAAAAGGCATTCCGGTTCCAAGTCTGCTTTGAGCTTCCCACCTTAGACACTTTTCGATATCCGCTCGCCAATCAATAGTGCCTACACCAAGGTACTTATAAGGGGCATCAATGCCGTTTTTGTCCACTGGTTTAGTGCTGGATTTTATTGGACCAATATTCAAAATATCACGGAGCACTGACAGGCTAAGAGCACGGACATGGGCACTCGGATGAGAAAGGCATCGTGTTGTCGCTGACAGACGACACTGCATGCATTCATGAAGGTAAATCACATCACCATGAGTTCCAGTTAAGTTGAAACTTGAAAGAGAGATCAAATTCCAAAAAAAATCTTTCCAATGCTTAAGCATGAGCCAAACATCTTTCTGTTGAAGGGCATGAGCATATCTGTCGGTTGATATCCCACAAAACATGGGATAAACAATACCTTGAGAGAGGTTTTATTACTAATCACCTCACTATTAATCCAATAGATTAACAGCCGATAAGTATCCATCCTTGAGTATTACTATTAGGGCGTAACCGTGTAAGTGTACTTAATTACCTTTAACAGGTTTGAAAGGCCATCTGTAACAGCGAATCCTGATTCGCCCCACTCAAGAACCGGTTGAATTGATCTAGCTGTTGCTTCCAAGAGCTGCACATTTATCGTTTTACATCAAGCATTAATGCATCATCAATGTATTGGGAGACCGCCATAGTATGAAGACAAGTTTTTTATCAATTCATATCCCATCTTACCATTTCTGGGATATGGGTACCATAGAACTTAATTATTGGATTAATAGCATATACAACAGGGGAGATTTATACCTCCAGCTGTGGTAAGGTGCAAGCTTCTCCATCAACGAGCATTCCATCTGTGGCATGCAGAAGCAAATCTGAAGCACTAGCCAAAATTACGAATGATTCTGGGGTGTCATGATTTCTCATTAGCTCCACAATCAGCTTAACAATTCGCTGGTTTATTCTCCACATCTTCTGACCTTGATCATCATCCTTAGCAATCCAAGGTTGCAATTCCCTCTCCGCCTGACAAGGAAACAAAGGTAGGAGAAAATGACTAAACAAGTAACATAGTTAAAATGAAAAAATCCGAATTTACAGATGTTGAGGCTCCATTGGAGAACTTGCCAGGTGGCACCTCTGGCAAAATCATGTAAAGAAAAGGGCAGATGGCTGCACTAACTATTCTTCAAAATTGTTTGTTTCCAAATATTTTAAGGTCTTTTGTAGTCCACTCAAAATTAGGTGTCAAAGAATGGGTCAAAAGAGGATTTCACAACATTATTTAAGTGATCAAATGACAAGTTGAACAAAATCTGGACCTGAAGAACAACAGCTGTTGCAGCTTTCACTGGTGATGCTGACACAACGTTGCATAGGGCATCGACCACCTGTATGTCAAAATTACATAGCCAATCGAATACATTTTTATGTAGAGTAGCATAAATAGATCTAAAGACTGAAATGCTCTAAAACAGCACAACAAGAAGATATTACATGAGAAGTTAAAAATCTCATATTACCTGTCTCCATCCTTGCTGGGCAGACGAAGTACTTTCTGCACTGGGTTGTGTTTCAGGGGACGCAATTAATTTGTACCAGAGCAATGAAACAACTGAGAAACATAACTCTTGCTTCTCTGACAACACGGATCTCAGAAGCACTTTTGCACTGCAATTAAACCCTATATGTCTATCCATTGTAAGCAAGTTGGCCAAATCCGAAGCTTCTGATGGGAAACTTGTTATGCCTTTGTCGCAAACATTTCCAGATCCTTCAGTCGAACGCAAGGCTTTCTCATCCTTAACTTCAGTTTCTGAATCTTCTGCAATACCACATTGAGATGAAAATGGCTGCACTGGTTCAGTGCAAATAGTGTTTCCAGATTTCTTTCGTTTTCTGCCATCAAGGCATGTCGGAATATCTTTCCACACAAGTCCATTCATCAAGTGTGCTTCCAAGGGTTCTGCCTTGTTGACTATAGATGCAACAGCTTTGTTGTGAATATCAATGAGGTTGTACAGAGAAGAAGCCCTAGAGTGAATTTCTTTATCCCATTTGCACCGCATCAACACAGAAAGAGCATGCATACAAGCCTTCGAACGCCTGAATAGTTCAGAGACATGAGCTGCAACCATAGCTGCAGCAACTATTTCATTTGAACTGTAACTCCACGATGTGCCAACCGAAGATGGTTTCAAAGAAAAAAGCGCTTCCAAAATAGCCAATAGCCTGTGAGTATGACGAACTGCAGAGTCAACACTGTACCGGATCTCATTACAAGATCCGTTCATCTTTGCAGGCTTTGCTATATCTGGAACATCTTTGCAAACTTGATGATTATGCCCCTTTGAAATCAAAGGGAACAACTGAAGTTCACAAGCAAGAGCACAGACGGCAGCTAGAACATAAGAATCAAATGCTGCAATAGGGCCCTGTCTTTTTGTTTTCCTCATTCGTATTTCTCTCTGGTTGCTAGATGCCAGTTGGGCTTCCTCATTCATTTTATCAGGAAGATAACTATCTTCACCTCTATGCCTTTTGATCATCCCATACGGCTGAGCTTCATGACTGACGCAAACAGTTAGCACAACATAAAGCAAGCGTGAAGCGAGCTCCACAGAAGCGCAGGATTCCAGAAATAACGAGTGAACCATCGTGCGAAGCTCTGCAACAGCAAGATTTTTGGAAGCGGACCCCATGCCAAAAATATATCTAGTTTTCCTGATTTCTTCTCTGGAGGATTCCGGTGGAAATGTTCTTTGAAGAATCGCTTCAACAGTGGCAACAAAAATTTTCATGAGACATGCTTCAGATGGACTTCCACGAGGAAGATACTCAAGGACTTTAAGAAGAGGTATGTACAAATTCCACGAGAGAATGGGAGGTTGCAAGGGGGTTGCCACTATGATCTCCGGAAGTTCAACGATGGAGGAACTTAATGGAATCAGACCATAAGCAGCTTCCCATATGGTACATATTCTCCATTCAACCTCTGGCCCATGGGCACAAAGCATTGATGCAATCCCTTGAGCAGTGGCTTCTATTGTTGCTTCAGCTGCAGGTGCTTCTACCTGGTCAAAATTTTGCACAGAAGGCAGTTCAAGTCCGTGAGTAAACCTTCTAACAAGAGAAACTGAATTTGAGGGCATCACCAGAGAAAATGATATTTAGCAACTGGAAGCAATTGATCATGAAAAACAATAAAAATTGCTGCGTCATACCTGTTGCCTGTAGCGTGAATTATAGCCATCCAGAGGTTCATCTTGAACTTCAACTCCTTCAACTTGCCTTAGTGGAGGAAAAAGCAATGCAGGCTGTGAAAGTATGCGAAAAAGCAACGCTGCGGCAGCATCTGCAGCAATGCCAGCTCTCATTGACATTGCAGTCCCAATTGCACGCAAGAAATGCAAATGCATCCAGTTTCTTGGAAGCTACACCAATAATACATGGTTGAGTCATGCATGTGACAGAAAATAAACCCACATTTCAGTCAATACCCTCCCTTAAGAATAGTTGATTGATGCCTAAGTCAATCTCAAATCTAATGCACTGATGAGATGACATCAAATTAATGCTCAAGCATTGGATGCTGTTGCAAACAATTCCACCATGTACTGCATGTTAGATGCACATAATGTTCTACAACAAGTTTCTTTGTTTACACAATACTTGTGAGTACAACTCGTCACCATTTCATGACAATTGATGAAGACTATTAGATTATAACCTTGTCAGGAAAAGTTTTCATTCATACTATTTTGGTGCTTTTCTTCAAACAATGGCGAGCATAGTATATTATAACTAAAAGTTGTAGCTTAATGAAAATTTAACGTCCAAAACAGCTGCCCAGATCAAAAGCTACCTACTATGGGATTGCACTAAGAGGCATCCAAGCAAAGTGACTATACCAAAATTTCCTACAATAAGTGAATTCCCAAGCAAAAGAGCATGAACAATAGTCAGTTCAATGGGGTACACTCTGAAATGATCTCAGCCTTTGGTTTACACAGAAACCGGAAATGATGCAATGTTATAGTACATGAAGAATGTGGATACTCATTTGTGACAGCCATCCCCAGCATGACATAATGATGTATTTAGAAAGAGATATCATTGACTCACTCTCATCCCTGACGCATAGTCTTCAGCTGCTCTAAGCAGTTCCACTAGTTGTACAGCAGCATCAAGTGCATCAGGAGCCCAGGATGGCGGCGCTTCTAGAAGACCAAGGAGAAGTCTTTGGGTGGCACTTGGACTAGCAATTGCATAATAGCTAAGGCAGAAGAAAGACAAAACTGTCAGTACTACTATCAAATACAGTAGTTTCTTAGGACTGCAGCGAGAGGGCCAAAAAAATTACCGATGAAACAAACGTGCATATGGCTCAAGAGCAGGTAGGCCAGCAACAAGGTGCTCATCCATAGCTGTTGTTGGAGGAGGAAGCAGAAGTGCAGGGACAGCAGCTGCAGTTAAAGTAGCAGTCTCATATCGAGCAACTTCCTCATCACACACACTAAGAATAACACCAGCGCCGTTGGCAACAGCCCACCTTGGAGTTGATGGCATGAGTTGGGGATGTTTCCCAGATCCACGTGAAGCTTGGAGAGAGAGAGAGAGAGAGCATATCAAAGGGAAATTTTTTAGTCATAAGAATGAAGTCTTGGGGGTCAACGAAAACAAACACAAGGTATTATGATATCTATATTAAATCTAACCGGCCTTGAGAATCAGATAGGGATGGCACTCACCCAAACCGATGGTTAACTGAACCGAACCGAGCAGATCGGGACAGTTTTTAACTGATTTTTTTAACCGCGGTTATGGTTCTCGTTTGTAATCTCTCTCTCTCTATTTATATATATTTATATATTTGTTATACAGCTTTCAGTTAGGGTAAAGGGTTGATTTTATTTATTTCGTTGTGAACTCTATGTTGATTTCATCTGGTTGATTAAGGTTGGGTGATTAAAATTGTTGACCACCGGCTTCAGTGAAAACTGAACCGAACAGATGCCGAGGGTTTTAGTTATGGTTTAGAGAAAAAGAAAACCGCTGGTTTAGGTTTTGGTTCTGGTTCTCGTTTTGGTTTTAGTTATAAGTTTCGGTTCTGGTATTCGGTTTTGGTTTTAGTAATACCAGAACCGAACTACAAATAGATCCCTAATAATTTTTTTTTTAAGTATTAGTCCCTATCTGCTTGTTTTAATAGCCAATGAAGATGACCTATTGGATATGCTCCTATTACAAGGCTCATGCCTTGGTCCAATTCTTACCACTGGTATGCAACTTCCCAATCCACTACCCTCGCCCATAAAAAGGGGAAACTGATAAAAAGGGAAAACCAATGAAGAGGACAAAAATGGAATTGAATAATTAACCATGTAAGAACACCAATTGTCCCAACCAACTTAGTTGTAGGATGCGGGCCCAAAATTTTGTATCAAGATAACACTTTCCTCACAAGAAAACCTGCCTCACCAATGGAGAGACAACCAACCTATAATAAACAAGTGCACAATAAGAAACTGTACAGAGTGCCCAGTGACATGATAAGATGAGAAAATAGATAGGGATACTTGAATCCAGGAGCCAGAGCTCAGGTACAACATTAGATCACCAAAGTGACCCAAAAGCTTAAGATTTCATGACAATTGGTGACTTAATATTGAACTTCTCTTTGGATATTCATTAGTTGAGATGAAACTGCAGCTTATGCATTCCTACAATGTACTCCCTCCATCCCAAATGTTTGTCCGGTCCACAAACCGAGGACTTAAAAATAATACTACTATTTTATTTTCATAAATTAAAGGAACTCACGGATATCTACTAAATTGTTGAAAAAAATTCAGATTTTTTTTTCAAGTCTTCATTTTGCGGTCCAAACAAAAATTTGGGGACAGAGGTAGTAATTGTCTTGTTGATGAAGATTTGCCAACTATCACTTGAAACAAAAAAAGAGAACAAAATATGCAAATCAAATGTTAGAACATACACATAGAACCACATGATGCATAAATCATAGCAAACAGATTCCAAAAGAAGATAACACTTACTAGTTGAAGGAGGTTTGAGTTCTCCGGCTGCGTACTTCCCCATCACTCCACCACACCTGTTAATGCACAAAAGTCCAGGATATTAAAGGAATGTAGGTCGGGAAAAAAACCTAATCAAGCTTCTATATAGATGAATGAATAGTCAAATCATGTGCTCTAAGATTTTTTATGTGGTAAAATTGAAGCTAAAACTTGGGTACGTTACGCTTTGCATCTCTAAACTGGTCTAAAGTACTAGCATGGTTAATATATCATGCACGACCAATTGATATATGGTGAAAATAGCAAAAATGATTAATATATCATGCAAGGTACATGTGACATTCCATCTTCATTTCTTGTTGAATAATCGCACTGTACCTCACTTACCCATTGTCTTCCATGAGCGTTTTTACTACCCGAGAGCATGCAATCACAGATATGTCTTGTAACTTTGAAAGTTAAAGATTTGTATTGATAAATTCATGCACATGCTCTGATTCAAGACATCAAAAGAATAAACCATTCCAATCATAAACAACAAAGCATCTAGATTTATATTTATGAAGCCAACATTTATGTTTTGATTTTGATGAAACTGATGATCATAGTCATGTTGCTTGCATCCAAGTTTTACTATACCCACGCCAATTCGTGAATGGTTTGTGCAATCGCAGATACTTGGAAAGGCGCATCAGCCACTCGTGCTATTAAGTAGCAAAAACGAGTGGACGGATTTACGTCTGACACATTTGCTTTTAGTTATTTCCACTGAACTTATCTTCGAATCTAAAGTATAAGAGTAATTCAAGCATGGACACTGCAATGAGTTTAATATTAATAATTGTAGTTGATACGGTTGAGAAATTACCAAGGCAATATGTTACACTGAGCTGAATGAAGATTTCAAGCAAAAAGAGAACCACTATCACTTACCATCGGAAGTAGTCACTTCTAATACCCAGAGGTGCAGCCAGCAATATATCCGTAATCCATGGAGATAAAGGCCTAAATGTCTTCCTCTCCTGTTGTACGTCCCTGCTTGGAGAGTTACTTTTATCCGAAGAGTTACTTTTTTTCGAAGAGCTACTTGTTGTAGCAAGACTGCCACTGTCAGTTCTGTCTGAGTCACTGAGCTGACGCTCAACCTTGTAAATTGGTCTATTGTAGTGAGTCAAAATTCTTAGAATCTCTCCACATGCCAGAGCCCACTGTTCGGAGTACTCATTCTGGAAATTTACATTGCAGAATCAACTCTCTAGATCGACTCATAAAGCACATTGCATGGTTTGGGGAATTAGGAAAATTTTATAGATATGCCAGATATGGGGAAGCATGGAATCCCCTTAAGCGATATAAAATATTCCCCACCAGTTAACAAATGGTAATAAATGTTAAAAAGGCCCAAACAGAAACTTTTGCTGGCATGTTCATACCTCACTACTTGGGCAGACCAAGGAAATGAAAGAAGTAAATGGAGGACTACTTCGATCATACTCCAGGGTACCATCAATAATACATGAAATGATAGGAAGGATGACAGCATGCCCATGCTCTGGATGATGGAGGACAAATATTGCTGGAAGTTGAATAAGTACATAAAGTAGTTAGTCGGCTACCAAAACATCTGAGGACCAGTTATTGTTGTATAGACTAACATGGGCAAAAACTATACCTAGGACATCATCAAAAAGGCGTCTTTCCTTTGATGGATAGCGGTTACGAATCAGCTGTCAAAAGAAAGAGAAGAAAAGTATCAGTTGGCAAAATCTGTTATGAGCACTTTAATCAGTCAACATAGCCATTGGAGATTAGAATTTTGGTTAGAAAGTATGATTTCTTAAGCTCCTAATAAAAAGCGACTTTTACAATAACGATCACATAAATTGTGCTGTGGTCAAAAGGAAAACCCCACTAGGAGATAGTAGAAAGAAAGAAAAATGTACCTCAGCTATATCCTCGGGAAATTGTTCTGATGTGAATTGACCAAAGTATTCAACATAGGCTGTAATTTGAGCCTAGAAAAAACATAAATTTGAAAGGAACTTGTTCGTGTGAGCGACAAAACTAAAAGCAACTTCAACAAATCAATACTGGGGGATGAATTTATTGTTATTCAAATGTAGAGTAAAAATTAAGAATACCTTTCGTTGATGTGGGTCTTGCGGTGGAGGCCAGAACAGCGAGGAGAATTGAAGGCCATCAATCCACCTTTCATATGTACTAGCCATAATATGCCTGTCTTCGGAGTAGATAGGAATAGAGATGCTAAGAAATTCCGCTACAACCACTACCAATCAAGGATCAAAAGATTGTAATTCAACATTTCTCGGGCCAACAGAGCACCAACCGCAGTTTCTCAATTAATCAAATATGCAATAAGCGGTCAAATTTATCCACCTGATGAAAATTTAAAACTGTGCTTTCAAATATTTGCAAGCTTCCTTAATGGGCTCACAATACAGTCCTGTTTCTCTGCAAAATCAGTGAGAAACGATAAGGATGTATCATTCATTCCTTACAGACAAAAAAATGAAATAAATAAGACAGAGGGCCGTGCTAACCATCGGCCACTGTTATTGTGCAAAAAATACTTAAAGTTGGAGATTCAATGCATATTTCACACCTAGTGAGTACACTTTTCCACATTTCTATACATTTCTCACATATTCCTCAACTGTATTTACATCTTAACCACCACCCAGTGAATTATGATTACCAATTTCCAAAGTTATAACCAAGCTCCAATTCGAAATCACTAGAATGCCCACAGAATTGCTGGTTTCTTCCACCAATGACATAAACCATTAACAAACAGTTGAAACAAAGGAAATATTAAAGAAATCAAAGTAACTAATCATCGGTTCGGGAGATCCAAATTAACAAAGGAAATACAAACTAAAATAAAGTACCAAACTTGAATCAGAAAAACATAAAATCACATAAAACAAGGAAGAAATTAGCGAATTCAAAATTGTTACAGATCCTAAAATCGCTCAAATTACTCAAGAACAAAAATATCTATATACTCCACTGTAAATTGCTTTAAATCGCTCAAATTACACACACAACAAAACTAAAGAAATTTTAAGACTCGGTTGAGTATAAGCTCTACTTTTGTATCTGAAAAACAAAAAAACAAAACTCTAAATCCACAAAATCAAAAATAATTAAGCGCACAGTTCAGACAAGCATAATCCGTAAAGAATTCTTCTTTTCTTTTGAACAAAAATCTCCTAAAGATTCAAACACTAGAATTCCCGATTTCGCTTATTTCGCCTCATTTCCAACAGCAGCAATGAAAACAGAATCAAACTTCACAAACGCAAAACAAAATCCAACTTAAAATCAGCTGAGTACCTGAATCACTTGTCTCAGAAGATCATGTGAGCTTTCGGCTGTCCGATCTTTATCTTCGTTTTTCTTGCAGATTTTGGGTGGAGACAGTTTAGAGAGAGAGGAGAGAGAGAAGGAAGGAAGAGATCTTTAGCTGCACTCTCTGTATTCCTAGCTTTGGGATACGCTGCGTACGTGGCAATGATATTTTCCTCTGGCCTTAGAGGCTGGTGATTGTTTTTATCATCATCATCATACCCGATGAGCATACATGATACATGGCATGTCTAATACATACATACATGGCATGTCACATGTGGAGGCCATTAGTATTAATTAATAGTAAATCAAATGATTTTTTTGTCTTTATCCCAAAAAATTCCAATTGTTAATTTTTTGGTAATTTTTTTGTGAATTATTGGTTCGTCTCAAAGAGAGGAATTTAAGGAGTAAAAAATTATTAACTCATAAACTAAAATTTTTGTGAATAAAGACAAAAATAACCTATTGATTTATTTTTTAATAAATTTTTTTATGAATTATTAGTTCGTCTCAACGAGAGGAATTTAAAGAGTAAAAAATTATTAACTAATAAACTAAAATTTTTGTTAATAAAGACAAAAATAATCTACTAATCCATAAAAATTTAGATTATTTTTGTCTTTAGTGAACTTTTTAAATATTTTTATAATTTTTTTTGAGGTTTTAGATTCCTTTCGTTTTGACGAACCAATAATACATAAAAAAAAAAGTGAAGATAAAGTAACAAATACAAAAAAAGAAAAGAAAACAATTGTTTATTTTTAGCCAAAGCACCCCTTAAATTAGAAAAAAGTTTAATTGATGTGTCAAATGAGCTCCTATCTAGTTTTCTCTTGGTCCATTCCCCTCCAAATTTTCCATTTTTACCGGTTCTGTTTCGGATACAGAATAATAATTAAATTTGTTCGTTTTGTAGGTTTGGTAGAAAAAGTTATCCTTCCAAAACATTACTTTGATCAAAATTCATTTTGTATATAGGTGAAACGCGTTGGTAGGAGAAAAAAAATAGTGCATAAAGTTTAGTTTGAAACTATCAATAGTCTATCATTTCCCTCGAACAAACTTGATTTGTTCATTGAGCAAATGAAGTTCGATCAAACTGATTTTTTTTTTTTTTTCAGTTCAAAAAAAAAAACAAAAATCAGTTTTTTGTTTAGATACTGTTCTCAATGAATTGTGCAAAATGAACGAATTGGACCATATTTGAACGACAACTTGGGGGGACTGGACCAAGGCAAAACTGGAGAGGAACTCAGTCCACTTGCAAGCAGGTCAATTTCCAAACTTACCCTCGACTGTTTGGCTCAACTGGGTGCTATATGACTCCTCGTAGATATTTTTGGGCAGAGTTTTGATTCTGAGCTACTGATCAGAGCAACTCCAACACATGCCATTTTCTTTAAAATGAAGAGTGGAAATGACATATTAAGGGGAAATTTTGTAATTTATGCCCTCTTTTCCTAAAAAAGTTGTACTGTTTGGAGGGACTCATCCACTTTTTTGTCACATCCACTCTTTAAATTTAATTTTGGCTCTTTGCTTTTAAAGAGTCAAAATTAAATTTAAAGAGTGGATGTAACAAAAAAGTGGATGGGTCCCTCCAAACAGTACAACTTTTTGATTAAAAGAGGA
>JAXBDA010009507.1:0-12399 GCA_036023075.1 Gaultheria prostrata
TGGAAGTGGCAGAGTGATGGTGTGAGTGGTGGTGGTGGTGGTGGTGGTGTTGTAGTGGCAGTAGTGGTGATGATTGTGGTGTGAGTGCTGGTGAATGGAAACACTCGTAAATTCAGCAAAAATTAAGTAGCTCAAAGCTACTTAATTTTAATCAACATTTTAGCTTACATTTTAAGAGCCACTTAATTTTTTAAGTAATGTAAAATATGGTTATCAAACCTACTTAATTACTTATTACTTAATTTGGGTTATCAAACAAGGCCAGTCATATTTTGTGAGAAGTTTTCAGTCATATTATGTGTCTCGGTCATCATATTACATCTTATCTCTCTCTGCCAACTCACTCCCTCTCTCTCTCTACTCTACTCTTTTCCTCCACCGGCCCACCACATCCAAAATTTCAAATCATATTCTCTTAGAAAAAGGGCTCTGTTTAAAAAAGTTCGCCCAGAAAAGCACAGAGCGTCGATTGCATACAAAATCACATTGCATGTATAAGAGCTTTCCTAGCTCGTCCTAAAAAAAAACTCAAACTTGAATTTGGGAAAAAAAATTAGCTCCAAATATTTTCCGTTAACTGAAAACAATACAACAAACAATTTCGTGGAAGAGAGGGGAAATAATCTCGATCAAAAAAAAAAAAAAAAAGAGGGGAAATAACCCATTACCAGCCATTCCAGTAATTAACTAGCGTAATTTTAATTAATTATCCATTTGGGAATCGAACTCAGTGTAAGAGATTTCAGCACAAGTACCAACAATAAATATGAGCAACTGCCGAATCAAAAAAATAAAGAAATACTCCCTCCATCCTAAATTACTTGCCTTTTTTGTGTTTCCACTCGTTGTTCACGCAAAATCTGATATATTAGCATTCATTTTTTTTCAAAATTTTTTACACCAATTTAAAGATCTCATCGAGTAGGAAAAATTGGTATAAATTTTTTTTTAAAATAATTCTCATAAACAAATTAATTTTTGCGTGCAAAATGCACGCTTCCCCAAAAGGGCAAGCAATATGGGACAGCGGGAGTATGATAAAGAAGTAAACGAACAATATCAAAATAGTTAAAAAGCTAAGATATCTAACCAAATTTAAGTGTGTGCAAGGATGATTCTTGTTCGAACCTCAAAGAAACTGAAACCCTAGTTTGACGAATTCATAATCCCTAACCCCAATATATATATGTGGAGAGAGAGAGAGAGAGAGAGAGAGAGAGAGAGAGAGAGAGAGAGAGAGAGAGAGAGAGAGAGAAAGAAAGAGAGAGAGAGAGACCTGTTGGTGGAGTAACACGATGGAGGTGGTGCGGCAGTCGTCATCGATTCGATTGGATTCTGGGCTATCTGGAGTTCGCTGTTGATGCAGATTTAATTTTAGAAAAATAACAGTATTTCAGTATTTTAATTTTACTATTTTAATTTTTAGTGTTTGATTAGAAATCTTTATTTTTTAGCAAAATTGTCTGAAATCCTAGAATATTAGGTTTCTAAGTTAGGTTGATTTTATTTCCTTTTTTATTATTTTTCTTGATCTCCAAGATTAAGAGTTAGCTTCCCTTTTATTATATTTCTGTGGACGGCGCCCACGCGCTCTTTGTTGTGAAAAAGAGAGGCGAATTTAGGGAAAAAATAAGATTTTAGAGTCACGGGTTTAATTTTTGGAAAATGTTAGGTACCCGAGGAACCATTTAGAAAAGAATATGACTCTTGTGCCACTGAAAAAGGGTTTGGTCTGCAAAAAATAGAGATTTGGGTTCGGGAGCCAGGTTACCCGCGGGGAAGGTTTTGTTTGAAAAGAGCACCCCGCGTGCCCGGAATTTTCCGGTCTCTACTAAATATTTGTAGGATTTTTAGGAAAAGATTTTATTGAAAAACTTTCTTCACATAAACAGTAAATAATTATTCTAAAGAAATAAATAACAGTGACAAGTCAAGCAATGCAATAAGATGACATATTGAATAAACAAGTAATGCAACAAAATATTTAAAGCACAAATAAATACTTAATTAAAATAATAAATAACCTGAGGGGACATAATTGCAATAATGAGAAATAAAAGGGGGAAACTGTAATAAAAAATTGTAAGTTTAAAGAAAATAGAGCCTAGTTTCAGAAAAATAGAGTAGGAAAATCGAATTTCACCATTGATACCGTACGGCATAGGAAAGAGAACCGCGCGTTGTATGTTTGGACGCCGCGCGATGCCACTGATAGCATAGGCTTTAAACTTTGTTGATAATGTTCTTCCAAGTCTGAAAGAGAGCTATGGAGCTCCTCTCCTACTTTGTAGAATCCCCTTAGAGCACCAAAGCTACATTTTGAACGCGAATATTATACCTCTGGGTTTGTTCGGTAAGGATCAAAAGGATCGTTTGGAGACCGGAAATGGTTGTTGTAGGCTATAGAAGCAAGGACTTTTGTGTGTGGTTTTGGTCAGAAATGATTTTGACAGAGTAATGAGAGGATAGTTGGGAATTCTCAGTTGGTTTGTGTGGATGAAGTCTGGAAGGTTATTCTCTCGAAAACGTTCAATGAGACTCGCTTATATAGATGACGTTACCGTACTTCACCATCTTTGGTGAGATTCGTACGTAAATAAGGTGAGCTACGATGGTAGGTTTTGCTGTGTTACGCGATCGAAACTGAGCTGCTGAGAATGCGGGAATCATGGTGACAAGACAAGGACACCGTACGGTGTGCAAAATGGTGTCGCACGGTGCAACTATGGAAGTTGTACGGTGTCAAGGGAATTTTGGGTTGTACGGTTCTAAGAAGAAAGCCGTACGGTTCAGGTGATTTTGGGATTTTGGCTCTTTTGACCCTTTTAACCCAAAGAACTTTCCCGAGGTATATTTCGCATGCTCTTTTCATCATCGGGGATGCACGAGTCATCAAAATTGGGGTGTCTACAATTTCCTTTTTTGTATTTTTAGGCAATCATTATAAATAAGGATGTAACCTTTAGGGTTAGGGGTGATTTATTGATTATTGAAAATTGGGAGTTTTTCTCTAATCGTTTGTTCAAGGACGGAGTACCTCTAGTTCAGACAAAATTCGTGATTGTCCTTGTTGCGTGTTCTTATTTCAACACGCCTCCCTGCATCAGTTGGTATCAGAGCTTGCATTCGATTCCGGATCATGGCGCAACAAGGAGTTTGTTATGGTCATTATGCTGTTGCTGAAGATGTGTATGAATGAAGAAAAGCTGCACTAGAAACACGAATAGAGGCGTTATTCCGGCCATTGGAACAACATTTGTCTGATGCGTTTACCGCCTTAGCCGATGAAGTTGCTGCCCTAACTGTTGGGGGGAATCTACCTCGCCATCGCCTTGTTATACCTTGGCCTCCGAAAGAGGAGAAGGTGTCAGATGATGTTCATATCACCAAACCTGTAACACCCCATGTAGACCACTAGCCCAATACCTTGATTTGATCCACAAGACACACCACATGACCCAAAATATTTAAGTCCAAGGTAAAAGTAGTCTCTTACATGGTTTGTTATATGTCCAAGATCACTCATGTAAACAACCAATGTGGGACTAAACACCATCTACCCCCAAAACCTGGGGTATTATATATATTCGATCATGATCTAATAAGGACTCCCTTACGGATCTCCTCCGTGAGGACCACCCTTTTTTTGACTTTTTGAACAAAATTTCGACGATCCGAACCGCTCAATGTGTTTAAAACGTGTTTTCCAAGGCTGGCGCAAGGAATCAACAAAACAAATTACCCGAAAGGGCTTCGTCTGAGTAGTTTTTCATAATAAGCGTACATATACATTTTATCGAAAAATGCTCGGATGAAGCCCTTCTGGGTATTTGTTTTGGGCGATTCCTCGCGGTGGCCCTTAAAAACACGTTCCAAACACATTGAGTGGTTCGGATCGTCGAAATTCGACCCCAATTCATGAGGTCCGCACCATTTTAAGTTAAGGGAGTCCTTATTAGATCATGATCCTATATGTATATGTTGTTGTGGAGCCCAGATAACATGAGCCGGGCAGTTCTAATTGCTTTCTCCGAGTAGGTAGTTGGTATTTCAGTCTTGACAGAATGACCATGCTTACCTCACCAGCCTTGGTAATTTAGGTCTAATCTGGATGAGTGAGTCATTCAGGAGCCCTAAGAATGGGTGTCACTACGTGTGGCGATTGTTAGTCCAATAAAGTCTTCGGAGATGACTCTGTGCGACTAAGTTGTGGTTCCAGTTGGAAACCGAAGGAGGGGAACCTTGCAAGCAGTCCCAATGACGCAAGGAGGAAGGCAAAGTAAATCTTCAAACTTGGTCGAGGTATTGGAGGTTGGCATTCCTCCCATTTGTACAATTTATGATCTCTCTCTCCATACTTTAGTTCTCTTGCATTGAGGACATTGCAAATTTTAAGTTATGGGGAGGGAATAGTGTAGTTATACATACATATTCCGTTTAGCTTTTGAAATAATGTAGAATGTACAAATTTCGTTTAAGTTTTTCAATTTCTATCCAAAATTTTGAAATAAAGCATCCGATTTAAGTAGGGATATTCCAACCTAGAGGGGGAGGGTGAATAGGTACGGATCCTGTAATAGACAATTTTTCTTTTCAAGCAAATGGATTAGCAAATCAAACAAATAATTAAAGTACTGAAAATAATTAAGAGATAAGACAAAGGCTTTTTATAGTGGTTCGGCTAACAGCTCAGTCGACTCTTCAGTGATGTTCACCCGAACACTCACCGATATCCTTTATGTTCTCAGTAGTTACAACATGGTAGGATTTCACAAGAGCCAACACTCGTTTACAACAACTCCTTTGGTACACGCAGACCAGATAACAAACTTCACACACTGGTACACGTAGACCAGTTCACAAAACTCATAACACTGATATACACAAACCGGTTCAATACTGGTACATGCAGACCCGTTTACAACCTCCCAAATATAATGGGTAAAGCAAACTTTACCTAGTAATAGAAGAACGAAATCCTAACTGACAACACAGTGGATTGGGTTCTCTCTCTCACAAGGTGGGTTGATAAGTGGTGTGATTCAATCCCTCTAAATAAGGGTGAATTTACAAGTGAAAGCTCATACACAGAGAGTATAGAAATCTACAGTGAAAAACTCTCTTTTAAGTTTAGAGAAGATAATCTACAGTGAAACTCAGACTTGTATTCTCTTTGTATTTTTCATGATTGATTCTTTTGAAGCTTGATTATGATCTCTGAAAAACTCTTCTCTTTAAACATCTACGAGTAAATCTAGAAGACTTCCTTTTTTAGCCGTCCAACGTTCACCTCATTAATACTCATGTTTTCTCCTTTACGGCTCAACGGTCAGTAGGTGTAGACACCCCACCTTGGTTGTCCGTAACGCTTAGGCCCTTTGATTGTGCTGTCGCCCAATGATGAATATATTGGTATGATTTTATCCACCTCGAGAAGATGGACTTGATGCAAAGATCTATTACGGGTAGCCTATTGTCATTTCCTCGCGCCCGGATTTTCAAAGATGTTTGAAAAACCTTTTGGTGAAGTCCCAAAAATCTTTTTATTGAGTTTTGTGCTGAGTATTTTTCAAAATGATGAGTAATTTTATTCCTCAAAAGTGTTTTATTTTTAATCCACAAAAAACCTTGATTGTAGCCCAATTTATCGCTATTGTTGGCCCAAAAATCAACTCGGAACGCGTCAAAACGGACCAGAACGCACCCGAACGTGACCCGAACCAGCCCAGCCTGTACCAGGACTAGAGCCGGTCCGGTTCTGGCCCAGGGCCGGTTCGGCCTTACCCAGAAAAATATTTTTTCATTCCAGAATCTTCTAGATTTGTGTGCCACAGCCTCTGGGTACGAAAAATGCGTATTTTTCTTGTCCCGCACCGCCTAACAAACCCTTTTTCCACCTGGAATGATGTTATAACTACCCCCCCTTCACCAAAGGTTTCAAGCATCCCTAAAACACTTGTAAAACCTCGTAGCAGGTAAAGTGTAAACTCCTCTCTGGACTGATATCAAATCTTGGGCCAAACTTGGAGTAGTTCGGTTAGTTCTCTTTCTCTTCTATGCCGGTAGGTTGCTGTATAGAGGTCGAACATCAAGGCCGTCTTTGCGGAGGTGGTCTAGTTCAGTTCGGTTACTTTCTGAGGGCGACCGGTCCAATCAAGGTATGTTTCCTTTTTTTCTTTTCTTTATTGTTTAGTTTAGTTTAATTTTATTTAGTTTAGTTCATTTATTTAGTTTTATTTATTTGTTTTAGTTTTTTATATTAGTTTAGTTTTATTTATGCGCTTTATTTAGTATGCATATTTAGGACTTATTTATTTGTGTTTAGTTCATGCATAATTTTGGACTTTAATTAAGTTAATGTTTAGATTAAATATTTGTTAGCATGTGAAATTACTATTTTGCCCTCGCATGATTTAAGTAGTTTGAATATTGTTCTGCACGCATACGTCCGCACGTAGTTAGCATGAACACATGATTTAATTACCAGCACAGTTGTTACTCTGTCAGAGTGGAATCTCGCACATAACATATCCGGTTGTTATGTTGCCGGTTCGGATGCTCGAAAAGCTCGCATCTTAGTTGTTACTCTGTCGCATGCATATTTACGCTTCTACCCTGGTCGTTATGTTGTCCGCATTATCTCTTGCATATTGTCAGTTTACAGTCGTTATGCTGCCCGTTTGTTCCCAACTTGCCAAATTACCGTTTTGCCCCTGCATTCGCATATTGCATGATTAATTAGTTGTTTTGCCCTAATGGTCCTTCCATAAGTAGCAGCATGCATATAGTTTTCATATTTAGAAAGTTTCTATTTTAGGAAAGTTTCCTAATTCATGTCGGATCCCTCGCATGCATATAGTTTCCATATTTAAAAAGTTCCTATTTTAGGAAAGTTTCATAATTCACGTCATACCCCTGCATGCATATAGTTTCCATATTTAGAAAGTTTCCTAATTCATGTTGTACCCTTGCATGCATATAGTTTCCATGTTTAGAAAGTTTCTATTTTAGGAAAGTTTCCTAATTTAATCATGTTTCCTGTTTCAAGCCCGTGTTTTGTTCAGCATGCATGAATTGTGTTATTTAGTCATGTTTAGTTTATCATCTTGTATCACATGAGCCCCTTTCTCAGTTCAAGGCCATATCATGTTCACGTTAGGATAGAGCCCCTAAAAGTAGGTTCACAATCTGGCATTCGCAACGGCGGATTAATCATCTTGTTTTGCATGTGTTAGCGTCATACGAGGAACCGAGGGTGGTTGCTTATCATCGCCTATGGATGTAGGACAATAGTAAGCCATTCAGCCTCGAGTCCCTGTTCATAGGATGTTTGCTTCTGTTTCTTTGTGTGTTGCATCTAACGGAGGTGGTTTTCAACTGGCTGTTTTCCCTCTTGCAATAAGATAACCTTTTCGAAAACATTTTACTAAAATCCACCTATCCGTTTGCTTGAGTCTCATGCATTTAGGGTAGTAACAAATCGAACCAATGGTGATGAGTAGAGGCTAATCATTTGATTGGGCAGAGTGGGTGCCTAACACCTTCCCACTCGGTACCTTAGCCCCCGGACCCGTCTGTGGTGACAAGGATCGAGCCTTTCCATATATAGAGTCATTCAAGGTTCTTGGACCTATAACCAAGTGGCGACTCTGGTCTTCGCTGAGTATTCATGACTCAAATATTCGGTAGTGTGTATGGTCATCAGTCCAGCATAGAGATAGAGTGATCGACGCAGCACCGAGTGCAAACCCTCCGGCAACGGAGAAAGGGGGCGCTCATAGTAGGATAAATGCTTTGATATAGTTTGTGCTACAAAGTCAATAAAACATAAAACATATATATGAAAGAAAATACATCAGTACACAATCATCATAACTAAGAAACATTTGAATAAACCACCACGTGTATTTGAATTTACTGCAAATCCTCTTTATATAGATTTATTAAATCACACCACACAGCTATATTAATTAAGCCTGAAAATTCAAATTCAAATAGGAAAAATATATATACAGGAGAGAAAACATATTTTGCATAAATTAATTGAAGAAATTCCCGAGGATAGCGTGGTCCCATAAATCAATCTAGAGAGAGAAAGAAGAACATAGTGCTCTGTTTTGATTGAACAGAGCCCGTGAATCACTTGTTACACAACTGTATGACTTATGTGTTACACATGAGTGTATGACATGGGTGTATGACTTAGTGTATCACATGAGTGTCACTGCTTACCATACCTTTTTCAATGGGCTGAATATTGCCCAATCTCAAAATATGGTTCAACAATTATACGCCTAAAGATAGGAGTTGAATTATAGCCCAACACAAATTTTGATCCAGTAAAGTTGCAACTTGAAAGATGTTAGTCCAACCACTTAACAACATATTTAGAAAGCTCACAACTTATATAATTCTTTATAAATTTCAACCATAATATAAAAATAAGCCCAATACAATCAAATTAACTATGACATTTTTCTCACCAATAATAATAAATTTGACAAAACCTTCTACCAACATAATTGAAATTCATTCAATTAAACACATCATCAATAAAATCAAATCCCTAACAATCTTCCCCATTTTGATGATGTCATAATAAGGCACAAATGATTTCAATTATATGCATAGAGCAACATGAGGATAAACATCTTTTAAAGAACATAAATCATACAATGCTTGTGCCTATCTTTCTCCCTGTGACATGATAAAAAACAATATATGGCTCTCGGGGCTATAGGTAAATGGAAATCATACCGATAAATGTGGTTGCAAGTTACCAACTTGCTCCCCTGAGATACACAAGTCTCTAACCATTGAATTTTAACTGTAGGAAAATATTTCCTTTCATCTTTTATACTCCTTGAACATTCTCCAAGTGAATGAAAATTCTTTATTTCTGCACTATTGTTCCACGCTCCTGCGAAACATATTTTTTCTTTTGATACCCATCTCATTTTGGGTCCTCGATTGTTAGCCTTTTTCGTAGGGCAATTTGCCCTAATATGACCTTTTCTAGAACAATAGTAACATCTAGCACTTGAAAAAGATTTGCACAAAATGGAAAAATTAGTCAAAATTGTCCTATTTGAAGTAGATGAAGCATTATAACCAATTTCATTGCCATTTCCTAAAGTCATTTTCTTTCCAATGATAGTATTCGAGTCTTTTGAACCACCCAAAGATTTTTCTAATTCAACATCCTCTCAATTCATGTTTTCTCCTTTATGACTCAACGATCAGTAGGATAAATGCTTTTATTTATTTTGTGCTACAAAGTCAATAAAGCATAAAACACATATATGAAAGAAAATACATCAGTACACAATCATCATAACCAAGAAACATTTGAAGAAACCACAACGTGCATTTGCATTTACTGCAAATCTTCTTTATATAGATTTATAAAATCTCACCACATGGCTATATTAATTAAGCTTGAAAATTCAAATTAAAATAGGAAAAATATACATACAGGAGAGAAAATATATTTTGCATAAATAATTGAAGAAATTCCCAAGGATAGCGTGGTCCCATAAATCAATCTACAGAGAGAAAGAAGAACAGAGTGCTCTATTTTGACACAGAGCCCGTGAATCACTTGTTACACAGCTGTATGACTTATGTGTTACATGAGTGTATGACATGGGGGTATGACTTAGTGTATCACACAAGTGTATGACATGAGTGTATCACTTAGGTGTATCACATGAGTGTCACTGCCTACCGTACCTTTTTCAATGGGCTTAATAAGACCCAATCTCAAAATTTAGTTCAACAATTATAGGCCTAATGGTAGAATTTGAATTATAGTCTAACACAAATTTTTATCCAGTAAAGTTGCAACTTGAAAGATGTTAGTCCAACCACTTAACAACATATTTAGAAAGCTCACAACTTATATAATTCTTTATAAATTTCAACCACAATATAAAAATAAGCCCAATACAATTAAATTAACTATGACATTTTTCTCACCAATAATAATAAATTTGACAAAATATTTTACCAACATAATTGAAATTCATTTAGTTAAATACATAATCATCAAAATCAAATCCCTAACAAGTAGTATTCTCATAGAATAGATACTTTAGATACTGGGAAAGAGTATCGCATTTCGGGGAGTTCGGTTGAGAGTTTAACTCATGTGTGCGCATATACATGCATTGTGATGAACATGCTAGACCTTAAGCGTAGTTGAGTAGTGTGCATCACTTAGAGCAGAGATTCATCTTGCCAAGCATCCCATGTTCTTTGTTTTAATTCTCGTTTGTGTACATAATTTTTTATTAAGTTTAAGCTAGCTTATTGTCACCCGTGCATCATATCGGAGTTTTTAGCGTACTTAGGAAATGATACAAGCATTTTTTGTGTAAATAAACCACATATTAGTCCCATTGTACTTATTTTTGTACCAAGTCCATTTCCGTTTAATTGCTAAACCTTAGGGAACCATTAACCATGGAAGACCAATATGATAAAGAAATTGCACCTAATAGGACGAGTCCTATTAGGAAAGGTTTCCTAACGTGATAAGGAAACTAGGGCAACGAGGACCCTTGATCAACAAGCTAACCTATACCTATAAATACATGCATTATGCCTATGGTGAAAGGTACGCTGTGAAACCTATTCATACGCATTGTTCTTTGCTTACTTAGTATCCTCTTACTAACTTAAGCATCGGAGGGCCTTTGCCACGAAGGGCAAAGGTGCTCTAACGGCTCTCTGTCTTGCAGGTTTAGAGGCGTTATACAGATCCCAGAATCCTGCCCTCTACAATTGGCGCCGTCTGTGGGAAAGATACAAAAAAGCTTTTTTCTTTGTGATTAAGAAAGAAATCCATCCATGGCCGCATCAGAACTGGTGTTCCCTACTCCCAGGTGCGAAACGTCACGAGATGACGAGATGGTCACGCCACTGCCCTAAACAAAGGAGAAACGGGCAGCCACCGCTCCTCGGAAGGGCCATGGATCGAAGCGTTTCGATAAAATACAGGAAATACCGAAGTACAGGGGCTGACACCGACAGTCTGTGAACCCGGTATGGTACGAACGAGAGCGATCCCACTCTGGTGAAAGGAGAGGTCGGAGTCCCCTACGTGACGGGAGGAACTCTGGCCATAGGTCTCACGACCACGAGAAAAGTCGTGATCAGCGGGAGCAAGAGGCCGAGGAGTTGGCCCGACAACTTGCCCGACAAGAGCGGGAGGTTGAGAACTTGAAGCAGCGCCTCAAAGAGGCGGAGAAGGATCTCCATTCTCGTTCTCACACCATGCAAAGAGAGGAGGAACCAAAAAAGGCCAGGGACCGTCAGCCTCGTGAAAATCTTTCCACGGGAAGGAAAGAATCTCCACGAAAAAGGAGAGAGAGGAGCCCCTCCCACGAGAAGGGCGTTGGGAGGAAACATGCCAGGGACAGATACGAGAGATCTGGGTCCAACGAACAAAGGGCCAGGGACCGATATGGGGATGCTCGCCCAAAAGGTGGCCCAAAAACTGCACGAGAAGCAGCAAAAGAAGCCCTGGGGCAAATAACAGCCTCTCATCTTGCCTACTGGATTAGGACGGAGAAGATGTCGAGCAGGGTCAAGCACGGCACGTTCGTGCTTTATGAAACAAACACCGACCCTGTCATGCACATCCAGCACTATCAGTAGGCCATGTTCATGCATGAGAACGATGATGCCGTGCTATGCAAGATGTTTCTTTCCAGCCTAGGAAAGGTGGCGCTCAGATGGTATCACAAGCTACCAGCAGGGTCGATACTCTGTTGGGCTCAGCTTGTTGAGGAGTTCTGTGCACGGTTTCTCACAAGCCGCGCTGCCCCAAAGACTTTCGACGTCTTAACATCGATGAGGCAGAACGATGAGGAGACCTTGAGGGAGTACGCCAAGAGGTATTGGGAAGCTTTCAACGAGATTGAAAACTGCAGTGAAGAATACGCTTTGGCCACATTCAAAACAAGCCTGCCCATGCATAGCAAGTTACGAGAATCACTTACTATGCACCCGGTCAAGACCGTTGCCAGAGTTATGGAGAGAATCCAAGAGCACGCCCGGGTAGAGGATGATATCATTCGTTCAGGAGGCAAGATTGTGTCAGGACGGCTCCAAACCCCCCCAAGGAAGCCTCTAGAATCCAAAGTGTATAAGAAGGAATACAACATTGGCAAGAAAGAGTTTGGAATGGGGAGAAAGGACCTCCCAGATCCAAAGTCCTACTTTAGTGTCTCGGCAGTGTTCAACATGCCGATCTACAAGATGCTGTGCCGCATCAAAGACCAGCCATGGTTCAGAAGGCCACCAAAGATGACCGGAAACCCAATGAAGAGAAGAGCCACAAACCAGCATTGTAGCTACCACCGAGATTGGGGGCACATGACTGAGGACTGTGCG